>HG713528.1:0-12005 GCA_000499725.1 Eimeria brunetti
CTGAACATGAATTGCGGGATGGCTACGAAGAGTTCTCGGGTCTATATAGTAGCCCGTTTGGGGGGATAAACCAGAATCAAAATCGTTCACGGCGTAGTTGAAACATCACATGCATGCTCACCGAGGACCTGCTGCCCATTTACCCCGGTCTACCTTGCTGGAGCACTCGGAATATTTTGTCTCAAGGTGTCAACATCAAACCAAATCTATTGGCATACTCAGGAATTTACCAAACGCAAAACAACTAAACAAACCTCCACAAACCACAAACAGCACCACCCTCTGTCAGTTCAAATCCCGTTCGTGTTACTCGGCAGTTACCCAGCGAATAGCAGCTTCCACGCTCTTCCATACTACGGGTGGAATCATGCATACCACCTCCGCTGCCCGCCCTTCGCTGTTCCAGTTCTCTGCAATGCAACTACCGCTGTATACAACTTGGCTGGCTGTCGACAGTAATACGCGTTTGACACAAATCAATGCTTTTTCGCTCCTCCGGCCTATTGTGTATTGCCCTGCACATATGCTACCTTACCTGTTCACCATCATACATTGCAACGCCAGAATTTATCTTGCAAACGCATATCACTATTCGAAGCACCTCTCCGTTGTAGGTGCCAGAGAAGGGGACGGTCAAAGCATATCTGTTCCTGGTTTTGCTTTGGTTGTGCCCTCCTCTAGGAGGAAAACTCCTAGTTTGCTCCACACTTCATACATTTGCACATACGCACATCAACAGCATGCCTGCTCTCATACAGGCTGAAACGAAACAGTACCCATAAATGCGCTGTGGCGACAAACTTGCACTGGGCGCGACATACCCCCCAAAGGTTCTGATTGCTAACCCCCTTGCATAACTGCAACTCTGCCTGCCAATCATTTCCATACGTTCTGTTCAAAATGGCGGGGGGTTGCAACTCGCCCTATAGCGACCCTGAACGCGTCCACTTGAACTACAAACCTCCACCGTGCGCACACACGCAGGCCGGCTATTTCTTAGCCACGTGCTATATGTAATTTCATAGACAGACGGAGCCCGCGTTGGCCCGGGCAAGCCGAGCGTGAGCGTGATACCAACTGCAGGACCGTGCAGTCAGCTGCATCAAATGGCTGCTCGTTAGGAGACCACGGAGAGTCAAAAGTGCTCATGATGTCTTTAAAACACCAGGCGCATGCCCAGAGAGGGAGTAATTGCTGCCTGTTCCTGCCTACTATGTTCTAGTGTGATGAGCGATTTGCCATGGAGTGACGGCACTACGAGCATATCAGTGGCGTATCGACACTGGATGCACGTATTTATACCTGTCGCCAACCATCCAAAAACTTATACGGACTCATAACGGCGCCAAACAGACGAGCCTACTCGAAGTACTTAATTCCTGCAGCAAAGTGGTATAGATCTCGACGGGATCGTATCTCCGCTGTTCTGCCTTTGGACTGTGAGCATACTTCCTGAACAACCCATCACGAGAACTCCAACTCCTTTTCACACTGCTACTACATAAGCCTGCTAGCATCAGCATATGCATGCATGCGTGCTGTCAAAACGCCTGAAATGTGGACAAGCCCAAGAAGCCGAGAAGAAGTCAAGTGCCTGCTCTTTGCGCACAACGGCGAGCGATGGTATCACCACAGAGGAATTCCCCATGCCACGGCAGTAGATGCCTTCATACAAACTGCACGACTCCTCGATAGGTCCACTTGCAGGCTGGCTAACCCTTCTCGAGAGCATAGTGTGGCTCTACGCACAAAGGCGCCAGGCGACTTCGTTTTGAAGCAGCTGACACTCTGATTCAAAATGAAGCGCTCCGTTTAGTTCTGGAAGCCTCGCAATCCAAGCCTTGCTTACAACTTCCGTTGCTACACTGGGTGCGTGCTGGCGCGCAACCATTCACAGAAATGCACACACACAGACGGCAAAATCAGTATTGGGAGGCAAGCCATGAGGCTGCCCTAAACTTCCCACACTGCTCAGAAAGCAAGGGACAAGCCTTGTAGCAGAAGCCAGGCCCGCAGAATGACATTACGACGCACGGTCTATAACAACTCATGCAAGGCATGTCTACAGTTGCGTGTGTCCAATGGGACGCCGAAAAGCTACGGCAAGCCTCCTACACCTCTGCAAAGCCCTGCGCTCGGACAGGAGGCGCTTGTGAAGGGTCCCAAGTTACGGCTGAAGCCATGAAGGCCGAGTAAACAAGCAACTTTGAGTTTCATGCTCAACGCGTGGAAGAAATAGTTCATATGTGTAACGAAGACTGACCGGTCAGGAACGGGCACGTCTCCAAACTCACTATGCGCGCGCCAACCGTCAGCTCCTGTGCGAAGGGTACACGCTGAAAAATGAACCCGTGAAGCATGTAGAGGTCTGAAGCTAATACACCGACCGTCCACGTCCCAAGGATCAAGGAAACTGGAGCTCTAGTCTTGCCATGGCACCTTCTCTCTTTCGCGGTATAGTCCGAATAGAGGCGCAGGTAACCGCCAAATGAAGCACGGGTGGCTAGACGCACAACTACAACTACCTGATTTCATAAATAAATATCGATACCATTCCTGGAGCATTTGCCCCATCAAAGGTCACTTGCTGAGGCATCCCCACCGTCGCTTAATGCAACGACGCGCAATACGCTGCCTCAATAATACCACCTGACTCCTAGTAAAACAGCCAACCGTATAATACTGTAGTTGTCACTGCCATTTCGGATACTGACTCAAACGTTTCCTCTTAGGCAAAGTATATCATCACACGCACGTTCCGTAGGCCGCAATTGTGAACGGGGTCCACAGACGGGAGAATTGTTTAGGTACTGTAGCTTCTCACGTCTTCTCTTTGAGCGTCCTTGTTTACCCACTAACCCGCAGCCATAACCTAACTCCGCGTGTAACCACCTTCCTGGTGTAGACCTTTTAACGTTATGGGTGTCATGGTTCTTATGGGAAAGACCTACGTTGCATGAGTCTGAGAATCCTTCCGCAAGCCTGCGCCTATTCACTCCAAAGATAATGGTGTTTCTGTTGGATCGGAGGGCCTCGAAGCATTGAAGGACCAAAAGAACCGTAGCAGCCGTGGCAGCCAGGATGGCAACCGCTAGGAGAGGCCATATCCTGCGTCCTCGGTGATAAAGCAGGCCATTAGTTAGGAATATGGCCTTTGAGCTGGGAATAAGTGTGGCGGGTATTTGAGCAGTGTCAGTCGCCTCCACCAGAACTGCGGTGAGGGCAGAGAAAAGGGGGGTGAACACACGCATTCCGCAGGTCAGATGCGCGTGATATCGAATTTGGTAAAGGTTGAAAAACGGGATCCTTTAACTTTCAATGTAGATATGAGGTGGGTTCTTCGCGTGGCCTTCAACCCGATTGCCTACGGCATGCATAATTCTGCAGTGGCCTCGGGATGCGTGTCTACTCCTGCACAATGAAATTGCCCAGGGCCCAAGACTCCACAAACATATTTTTTCCTGCCCATATGAAGATCATGCATTTTTCCTTACTATTAGCAATATTTTTGCTCCATTTCACTAGAAGCTCGCAGTGGTGCCTTCTGTGGAGCCACTTGTTGCTGGAGCTATTGAAGATGACCGCCCGCATGGATGTGTGCCCGTTCGCCTGGTCATCTGGTTTTTTACATAGAGAAGCGCAGAGAGGACAAGAGCGGAATCCATTCTCCCTTCTTGTATTATCACGCTGTTCAACTAGATGTTTGCGCCCTTGTATTCACTGCATCTTCCTGACGGGCGCACCGTATTAGCAGCGATGGCTGCAGCAGAAGCAACACCTATAGAAGTAGTAGCCGCTATTTAGTGCCGCGGATAAGCCTTGAACAGAGAGGTATTTCTTGAGTAAAGTCTTCTTTACTTTTCAGTCTCTAGGCCTAGCGTAGCATGATGTATGCGGGGCGGTGCATACGTATTACTACCTGCCTTCGGACTTGATTGCTAGGAACGTGCTTATCAATGGTCTACGATGTTGCTGAACACAGAGATAGGGGACCCTGCTGTGTTTTCATATGGAGCTACCTCGCAACACTCGTTGCGACCAGATACACTGCAACTCAACACACCTTATGCAGCACCAGCCCCAGGGTCCGCGTTTCCAGACCGAAGCCAGGGCATGCGCACCTTCTTTGGGAGAAGGGGCTAAATGCTGAGCGCCAAGTGAGTTCATAGGAATGGTATATCACTTTAGCGCTTGCAGAAATGGGAATTCGTTGTGAATACGTATTAGTCTACCTTGCAGCACTACTTGCAGCAAAGTGCTGTGCAACCCGTTCCAGGCTGTACCATCTAGCACTGGGCGCAACTCCTTGGGCTACAGGCCCAAGGACCTGCGACCAGGGACCGGGGGCAGGATGAGAGGTTAGCAGTCTTTAAGGAAACTTGTTCAAGCTCTCATTTTTCGTGTTTTTGAATACACTATAGCTCAAGACGGTCATCGGGCAAGATCAAGGCTCCTTGTTACACTTGGTAGCACAGCATAGTTCATCACAGCATGGTTCATCATGCGAAGGGGTGAGCTATGTACGCCATCCCAGCAACCGGGCTGCCTCATGCACAACACTGACTCCTAACGAGGGAGCCTCGAAAAACTGCTTGAATAAAAAAACATTTAAACAAACAAAAAACACTTTCCGAAGGCTTAAAAAAGTCATTATCGTAACCTGCCGTTTCTGCTCTTGTGCACCGGAAATTGATCACGGTCGCACCTCCCGTGAGGAGGCCACCAGCTTGTGGGATCTTCGCCAAGCCAAAAAAGGCTCGCTTTTTGCTTCCCGTCCGGAGAAAGATGCCAAGAACAATTCATGAAGAATGCTTCCGCTCTTACAAACCATCCACATACGGCGAGCGAAGTGACAAGGAGGCACTGAAATAGTTCCTTGATTCCCTCGACTTATACGTCGGTCTTCAAAGCGGAAGAACATTGGTCTCCAAAATGGAAGAATGCTACTACCATTGTCCCATTACAATGAAACGCATTAGCACGCTGAATACACCTAAGCAAGGGCTTGATACACGTTTCCGGAGCAAAACGGAACCGTGAAAGCCTTCACACATTCGGCGATGCAAGGTTTATTGCTCGGTTCCCGAGGGGACAGGTTCTGGAATGGCTGAGAAAACTTCAAGCCGGGAAACTATCGATAGAAATCTGGATACTGTTAATAGAGTTTTACAGCCGGAAGTGCCTCTCGCTGGTAAGCAGCAGCCTAATGATAGTCGCAGATCCCCTGTATAATGGATGCACAGCAAGGCGGACCAAGGAAACCTGTAATCGGTAACCGGCTGGGTCAAGGAAAGGGAACTAGAGGGTGAAATAGTTAAGGGCGCTAAGATGATGGAATGACTGCACAAAAGAGGAAAAAAATCGCCCGCTCTATAGCCCTAGCCAAGAAGAAAAAAAGTGCTTCGGAGAATCCCCCTGATATATGAGGTGTTACAATTGGAACTGTTAACGCCAGGTCCGCCCAGAAAGGGAATAGAGGAGGTAATGGAGAACCGCCAAAGAATATGGCTGCCAGAACGCCGGAAAGACGTATTGAGAAGCCCAGCTCCCTCGTTTGCAATAAGCATACTCAAATATATTAGGATAGCAGATGCATGCAAAGGACTGTGGAACCGAAGAATGATCATTTCAAGCTACGACGCCACGGGAACAAACAAAACGATGGCGGAAAGGCCCGGACTCCCGTGCAATGCGCAGTTCAATGATTTGGCAGAAACAGTTGGGTGCCGCACCTGCATATCCACCTCAGCTTACGGTTAATAATCATCAGTTGATTACGCTACTTGATATGCTAGGCGAAGTGAACCTTGGGTCGGAACGCACTGCAAGGACCTGCAACGTAATTACAGTGAACTTTCACTAAATTCACGGGAACAGTGTCAACCTAGCAGTTTGTTGTGCTCGTTATGCTCATAAGAAGCGTGTTAATGTGTAGGGATTTGTTCATTATCACCTATTGATTAAGTACACAATAAATTCCCTAGTTATTAAATATTAAAAGGGATATCCGCAGTGGGTTCCCACGTGAGGGTGTCCTGGAAGTACAGCACCGTGTTGCAACCCATGCTAGACTGTCTCCTATTCTCAGCCCCAGCCCGTTGGGCCGCTGCCCCGGGTCGTGTGGGGAAGGAAGACCTTTCTTTCTTTGAGGAAAAAACGTGTAACTATCCTGAAGCTTCTGTTCAATTTATGTTACTGAATATGAATGTATCTTGAACCTCCTCAGTCCCAGTTTTAGTGTCCTGGGGGCGACGAGACATGTAGTGCCCGGCACTACAATGCACCGGATTTAAGCTCCTAATTCGACAAGAAAGTCTGTAATAACTGGAAAACGAAAAAGTAATAAGGTTAGTTCGTAGACTCGAAGCAGTCAACCGCTGGGTGGCTAGCGCCTAGGTCTTAGGACCCAGCTGCTTCTTACAGCGGCGATGCAGCCACAAGCGGGCTCCGCGCATGAGCGCCGCAGTGCTCAGCGTAAGGGCACTGCGGGTAGTCTGGCTGTCGGATCTAATCGATGGGTTCCGGCCATTCGAACGGCTTTTTCCGTTTATGATTCGAACACTAATTTTATTTTAAGGCGTAGGAGCATCCATTTGGGATAGATACTAATATGCGACTGCAGCACTAAGAAGTAGGCAACGTAGCCTGGGGGGACTGAGCGCTAGAAGACAGGGGTTGCTCGCCGGCACGCTTGTGCTGGGGACCAAGGGTAGTGCAACACGGACGAGTACCAATCCTCACTGGCTAATAACAAGAATCTGAT
The DNA here is from genome assembly GCA_000499725.1 of Eimeria brunetti. NCBI lineage: Eukaryota > Apicomplexa > Conoidasida > Eucoccidiorida > Eimeriidae > Eimeria > Eimeria brunetti. The sequence goes on from HG713528.1 coordinate 6,764, forward strand.
TAAGAACTTGCTATTTTGAGGAGGTGGGTTTATCTCAGTATGTTCTAAACCCTAAAGCGAGGCCTGGTCTAACGAGAGACTGGGCACCACCTCACCAGGAGCCGTTACTGGCTCGCTAGCCTTTCGTCTTACTTCCTTGCTACCCCGTCGTGGGAAAAATCTCTCTGCGAGCTAACAAAGGGAAGCTTGGAGCCCTAGAGAACTTAGCGTTCTCCGGGAACTGGACCCTAGTGAGTTACCATGTTGGTCCCGATTCCCCTCACCATCGTGGCGTAGCAAGGAACTAAGACGAATAGGGGGACTGCGGACCAGTGGAGAGTGCGGGTGAGTGAGCGAGCGATCAGTTCCTCTCCAGACTAGGCCCTGCTTTAGGACATAGTGAGATAAAACCGCATTTTTCAGATTAATGATTTCTCAATCAGATATAAGCTAATAGCCAGTAGCGAAAGCTACCCGTCTTTGGGGCACCACTTTTGGTTCCCACTGCAAGCTTCCCGGCAAGTTTTCCTTGTCTCCCCGCCTCGAGCAGACCATTATTAAGGAGCAGAACGTGTGAGAGAAACATCTCTTTGCTTGCCAACAAAGGAGAATTTGGGGCTCTGGGGATCTCAGGGCCCTCGGGAATGGACCTCAGTCTCACCAGTGAGCAACAAAGACCAACCTTGGCCTGCGAGTTGTGCCCCCAACGATAATACAAACGCAGTCAGTAGTTACTTAGTGATTTTAAAGTTGAGGTCCCGATTCCCCTCACACGATGGGGTATCAAGAGCTAGGACAAGTAAGGGGACTCCAGGCCATGGGGATTGTTAGTGATAGAACGCTCAGAGCCTCTATAGTCCTGAGCCCACTTTGTAGCATATTGTGATAAACTGCATCCTCAAATAACTTATATTTCGCTCTAGCATCGGCCAATGGCCAGTAAAGATATGTATCTGTCTGTAGGCATCCACCGCTGGTCCCCACTGCAACGCCCTGACGTTCTTTCCTTATCTGATTGCGTCAGGCTGAGTAATACTGTGCCGGATGATGTTACCGCTACATCGTTGCTCAGTAAAATAAGTTACCCCAAAACTTCAAAATAGTTCTATTGTTGGTTAATAAGAAAAAGGAATGTTCTGCCGTCAACACACGCCCTGGCAAGGCGGCCCCACGTGCTGAGGCTGGGACTGGGAAGGGGACAGTCCGTGGTAAGGTCTACGGCATGAATATCTCGATGCAGGCGGAATCGGTGCATACCTCCGGGTTATTGGTTAAACAAGGAGACATGAGAAGGTATAAGAGCTACACCTGTTCGAGAGGAGGTGTTGTTGCGAGGGGACTCCCCAGCTGGTGAACACTATTCATTGTTGGGGCATACGGGGGTTACAGTCAACGGGGGGACATTCCGCCAACTGTTCAGTCATCACCCTCAATGGTCAGTGAGGTGTATCCATAGGAACAAGCACAGTTTAGTTGCCTTCTTTGGTGGATGTAGGCAGATACTGCGGAAGCAGCCTGATGCACGTTCGCGGGCAAGCGACACTGGGGAGGTCTCAGCTGGCAGAACGCCGAGAGGCAGCCACACCACAACAGGCATTTACATTCAAGAAAACCTAGGATATTTAGCTGTGAGTCTCGCGATTCCTGCATATTTCTGGGATTACCTGTTTCTTTACTGCGCCAGTTCCAGAAGGGGGGGTTCTTCGTCAAGATTAGCTTCAGCGCAGAAGGTACTTGCGACGTGAATGATTAGAGGCACCTGTAGACGTCTATGTTGCATGCACTAACGCTGTAATAAATTGTTAAGTGCTTATTTGACCCTCAGAAAGCAGCCTGAAACCTTGTGTAGAAATGCATCTTCCGGCTTGAAATACAGCGCGCTACTTGGGCGAATCGCATGTTACGAAGACTCGGAGCATACAGGGGCGCAAGCGACATGTTGGATAATACGGTTGTTCAAGAAATGCAACCGGATCCTTCCCCTTATGCCCGTCACTGTTTTGCGTGTGGGACCACGAGAACAGGGACAGGCAGAGACAGCAGCCGACAACATTCCTGTAGCTCGAGCGGCCGGTGGATGCATAGAATGCACCGGTGTACTTATCAATCAACCTTCGTTTTATGGTATAGGGCAAATTTATTTAAAAAATAGGTAAGTATGCATGATATTTGCATCCGCAAAAGAAGGCGCGGTGCAACGGCGCCTACGCCGTGGCAGAATTCAAAGCGCATGCCGGGTTTGCATGACTAGGCTAGGGGGCTGAAGTTCAAGCGAAACTTCCTGTCGATGCGTACATTGAATTTTCAAGAATCGTATTTCAAGCTTTTCCAAATTCGGTAACACACCCATTTGAACTGCGAGATGTGTCTGTTTAGCCCATTTTTCGCTGTCTCTGTGGCACTTCTAGCGGGGGCGACGGACGGCACCCAAGTGCCGGCCTTTCTTGCCCCCAGCTCTGATGTCACTTTTCTCCGCAATGAAACTTATATGGTGGATCAGCATGCTTTGTTACCTAGGCAGAAGGGAAACCGTACGCGGTCACCGGTCCTGGCAGTTGCCTTCCTGGCCGCCACAGTTGCTGCTGTTTTTTTGGTCCTTCGGTGCTTCAAGGCCCTACAATACGACCAACACTCAAGCTCTTATGGGATAAGTAGACGGAGACTCGCGGAAGAAGGTTCAGACTCATGCAGCGTAAGTCCAGGCTAACCGATGCTCGGTTTCCATGTCGTGCAAAGGTCTGGACCGCAAGCAAGTCTGCAGGCATCCGTAGTTTGGGTGGCTTCGGGCTGGTGGGCAAACCGGCTATTGCACTGCAATACACTAAACTTCGGATGTGGCGCAGAGATGTGCTTCGGAGCCGATTCAGTCTTGCGACCTACGTGCCACGGAATGTCTTACTACCCGATGTATCGTGTGGCAAGTACTTGACAAAAGGTGTGTTTGAGAATTCGTGGTGTTGTTCTTGTGCGTCTGATAAGGCTTCCCTTACTTCGCTGTGACCTGCTGTGTTTTTGCGTCTTTATTACGTGAAGGAAGTGCTACCATGGAAAAGAACTCTAGTGCACTTGGTACGTTTGACCTGGTTAGTCGGAGTATTAGCTCTACGTACTGCAAAGATATATTCTCAAAAAAATGCGGGCTTCGCATTGAAGCTGACGGTTACTTGCTGCACCCATGCTGACTTCGACATCATGCGCATTTCTCTGCGTAGACGTAGAAACCTTCTTCAAGCTCTTGGAATATTTATGCCAAAGGTTTTACCGAACGCGGAACTCAACTCCTGTTGCATAAAGTTCTGCATAAGGTTTCCGCACGCAGTTACTGGCTTTAGCCGTAAATTGAGAAGTGTCAGAAGTCCTTACTTCCNTGCATAAGGTTTCCGCACGCAGTTACTGGCTTTAGCCGTAAATTGAGAAGTGTCAGAAGTCCTTACTTCCCTACGTCAGCGCCAATGACCGAGTGACATTCAATGCGAACTCTAGCTGCCAGGGGAAGCGTGCGTCTGTCGGTGAAATTCGGCCGGGCTGCTTCAGACGGGCAAAGCAAATGCAGTAATTGGCGGAGATCGCCTGGAGCCCTTCAAGCAGTCGGAGCTCACACGGACGAAACGCGTGCTTCTGCTCGAATGGTAGGACTGCCTCTGCGGATAATCGGCTTTGTAATACCGCAAGTGTGGCTGCACAACGGCATTCCCCACTAATGCGCAATTGCGAGGCAAACAATGCAAGCGGTGTATCAGGAGTGTACGTGATTTTTCAGGAGGGTATATGCAATGCGTGTCATTTGGGCATTATATGCACCAATCGCCTTTTTGCTGACAAAGGTGCCCGTTGGGATTTGTCTTCCCTGGTTGAATTCATCTGCGTTCCTGCCGGTGGGGGTATCCGCAGCATTTGATGGAGAGGTCGGGGACCTCAATGTATGAACATCGTGGAGTTGCGGAGTTTGTGTGGTCGCGTTTTTGGCTTCAGTCCGGCCAAGACCCCTTTGGCTCTACGATAGCGAGCCGTCTTGGCCAGGAAGTAAGCACATAATAGGGAACCATTGCTGGGGAGATGCGAGGCGTTTAGCAGCTTGAACAGTTCGTAGCAAGTGTGATGCATGCCCAGCAGCTTAATCTTCTCGGCGCGTCTGTGGATACATGAGCATGATGGGGTTATGGATTCTGTGTACGCATGCGTACGGTGTCTGTTTGGTGAAAACCTCTCTGGGGCCGGGACCACGAGCTACTTTCCAGGAACTAAGCATCTTTTGGCGGATTCACCTGCTGGGCGTGGTTACTCGCACTTTCGGGTTTTAGGGCAGTCTTATGGCTGGCATGGATGTTCATCTGTGTGCGTNGGCGTGGTTACTCGCACTTTCGGGTTTTAGGGCAGTCTTATGGCTGGCATGGATGTTCATCTGTGTGCGTGCAAATTAAGGGAGTTACAGTGTGCAGATATGTGAGACCTCATTACAGTTTAACCATTTCAATATCTACTTGGGCGGAGTAGTTCGCCGCTCCGTGGGGCATTTGCGAGGCAGCGCCTGACATGGTCAGTTTATCGGTGATGCAGTATTTGTGCATCACAGTAATTGATACAAGGCAGCGCCGATTAATGGGTGCGGCCTACATGCAACGGGCTAAAATTGTCCGAAGGGGAACTGTTGGGCCAGCATCGTGAACGATCAGTACGCTGCTTCCATGATGGCGCATGCAGTAAGGTGTGGCTGGCTTATTCGGTGGATATTTGATGGGATTACTGACATATCCTGGCACACTCTGTTGCTAAGGTACTGTCGGAATGTCTCAGTATGCGATGTATCGTGGGGCAAGAAGTGGACGAAAAGTGCATTTGAGTATTCATGTGGTTGTTCTTGCGCGTCTGACAAGGCTTGATCTCTTTCGCTGTTACATGCTGCGTTTTTGCCTATGTACTACGTGAAGGAAATGGCACCATGGCAAAGAGCCCGAGTGCACTTGGTACGTTTGACCTGGTCAGTCGGAGTATTCCTTCTAGACCTTTACGTACTGCAGAGGTACATTCTCAAAAATGCGGGCTTCGCATTGAAGCTGACTGTTCCCTGCTGCGCCCATGCTGACTTCGACATCATGCGCATTTCTCTGACCTACAAGCCTTCTTCAAGCTCTTGGAATATTTATGCCAAAGGTTTTACCGAACGTGGAACTCAACTCCTGTTGCATAAAGTTTTGCATAAGGTTTCCGCACGCAGTTACTGGCTTTAGCCGTAAATTGAGAAGTGTCAGAAGTCCTTACTTCC
>HG713529.1:0-12003 GCA_000499725.1 Eimeria brunetti
ATATATATATATATATATATATATATATATATATATATATATATATATATATCCGTGAGATGCTCCCCATGCTCCTATCCAAAGACTAATCCTTTTTAAACAGCCTAAGAGAGTCAAGCCCAGCCTTAGTAGCCGGTGTAAGACGGTGCCGCTGGCACCATGGCGCGGCGTCTTTGTAGATTCGATTTTTGTTGGGAGGCTAACGACAATAGGCAGGTCCAAAACTGCAGAAGAATATGCGTGTGTGCAGACTGAGGGCCGCCTTGCCTGTCGCGTCTGACTACACAATGTTCGAGTCCTTTGAACACTTTCGCGCCCGGTGCGGACTTCGTCCGTGACACCAATTAACTGCACAGACTCCGAATACAAACCTCCCTAATTAGCTTTCTCAAGAATGAAACATGCACCTGCACTGGAAACCTCCTCGTCGCTCCCCTTGCAAAATGAGCATACAGTGAACCACGCACAACGTACGATTCCGTGCAGTACCCATAGAGCTCGATACAAATCCTATACAGCACGCCGTCGGGTGCCACCAGTCACTCGCTCTTCTTGCTTGACGTACTCCAACCGCCGCCATACAAAACCAAAACCGACGTCAGTATCACTAAGCTCTCGACAAAGGTCACTAGGTAGTCGCTGTCCCTCTCAGCACGCACTACGGCGGCGCCATACCACCCCGAACTGACTCAGGCCAGCTGGAATGCCAAATGCGGTCTCTCTACTGCATACTGCAGAGCCTTAATACCCATCGCCAGTAGCTATCCGACCCGGACGATACTTTACCAAAGACAGCTCCCACTCAATCTCGCTCTGCAACATTGCAAATCTAGACCTATGCGCATGTGCATCTATACCTGCCGGCATGCCAACTGGAGCGTAACAGTTCCTATTGCCGCACCGAGGAAATGGATTGCTTGGCGTGCTTGAGACTGGCCAGGAACTGTTCTAGTCACTGGGCGCGCCGTATCGTCGCACCCCGGCTACCTATTCTGTGCCTACTCCCTGGACAAAACGGCGCGCGATCGCAACCCCAGAAAAGGCTTCATCACAATCCGGCAGTAAACTCCCGCACGCAAACTGCAAAACAACACAATGCTCACGCACAAAGTTCCGCTTTCTCTACCACATACAGTGCAAAACTCTATGGAAAAAACATATTATTTAATCCAGGGCAGGTGAGCCAGAGCCAAGCTCAACAACACCCGGAAAGCGATGCAGGAGGGTAAGCGACAACAGTCGATCCGTTTGGGGTTGGTGCTGAGCTTCGCTCTGTTAGAGCAGCAAGCACTAAAAAGTTTGGGGGCAGAGAGGATGCACTATGCAGGCCAACCAAGGTGCCCTGCCATGGTCGCTGCCGACGGTTCAGAAAAGGGGGTACGGACAACGAACAAGCTGACACGAGATTGCTAGCTCGGAATGTCGTTCGTGACCCATCTGTGTGTTTTACCTACTTTGAACACAAAATAGTGTACTACCTAATTTGACCACGCCAAAAACGTTCGAATCCGATGCCTGTTCCGTTAGCTTTAGGAATAGTCAGTAACTACACAATGAGTAACGGCTTACGCGCCACGCGCATTTCACAATTCGTGCTTTCCGCGCCAACAGCCACACGCCCTTCACTATTCCCTTTTCTCCCCCAGCAAACGCTGTCATATCGACCTAACTAAGCCGTCAATACCGCTAAACGTTGGACACAAGCTACCCCGTAGCCGCTGCCGCCTCGCCCCCCACTGCGCGTTCCGCTGCAGATGCACTACCTCACCAATCCACTGACATCGTACGCAATGACATAGTCTGACTGACAAACGCATATTGCAGCGCCGAAAGTTGCCGCTCCACCAGATCCGACATAGCGCATGGACGAAACCAACCAATCACCCACTTCTCCTCAAACTCCAACGTCATACAAACTGCATGCATGCACACAAGCATTCATACCCTTCAACGAACAGCAGTAGCCACAGTCCCTCCAACCAGATGATCCTGCTGCTAACTGCATATAATCTGGGCAGCATATCGAGCCATGGTATTGCCAAAGCAGGCGAAAAGTGTGCCGCGTCCGTAAATGCCAGCAGAAAAACTGCATAACCGTAACATAATTACACCTGCACGCCCTCAGGATACCGGGCAAATATTGCCGATATGCTTATCAACAGAGCAAGATTATTCCAGCACGCGTAAACAGACGAAGCGCCAATACAATGCCAACTGGACGCCAATGAAGCCAACTGCATTGGAACGCCTTGTCGAATCCGTTTCTCTAGAAGACCAGCGAAACACGATGCTGCCCATACCTTGTGGGAAGCACCACTTCCGTGCACTCCAATGGCTTGCGTCGCGTTCGAGACTGTCGTCTGTCCCACAGCCCTGTGAATATTTTGCTGCGGAATTCCGGGCGCGAACGGAACGATCAAAGCGAGCTTCCATACGGAATGACCAACGCGAGCTTCCATCCAACTCCATCAGTCTTCACGCATGCACGGACGCATTTCTACCCGCCATCTGACAGCTCGAAGCGGAAACGCACACATGATCTTGCCGAAAGGAATACTTTGCTTCTATGTGCATACTTCCTAGACCAAACAGCACGTACTCGCAACATCACAAAAGGTTTGGCAACACCGCGACTGGAGATACGCGCACACACGCTACATAGCTCGACGATGCTCACGCGTGCACGCGCCGGATAGTTCCGCGAAATGGTGCATGCGCATACTCCTACCGAAAGAAGAAGCCTTTTTCAAACTGCCTAAGCGAGTCAAGCCCACGCCCAATAGCAACTGTGGGACGATGCCGCTGGTTGCACGGGGCGTCCCTTTCAATTCGATTTCCCTTGGGAGACTAAGGTTAATCCGCTACTTTTAAAATATGTGGGAGATGATATGTGCGCCCAGACCAAAGGCCTGCTTGCCTTTCGCGGTTAAGAGCACAATGTTGTCGTCGTTTAAACACTTTGCCGCTTTGTACGAATTTCGAACGGACATCCGTGACATTCATTAATTGCACACACTCCGAACACAAACCAGCCTAACTATGCAAGAATGAAACATCTGCCTGAACTGTACATTCTACCTTCGCTCGCCTGACCAAATGATTGCACTCTGAACCACAGCAAACGCATACTTCCATGCAGTAGCCGTGGAGCTCTACACAATTCCTACCCAGCGCGCCGTCGGCTGCCAGTCACTTTCTCTTCTTCCTCGACGTACTCCAACTGCAGCCGAACTGAACCCATTTCGACGTCGGTGCTGCGAACCACTTGACGAAAGTCACTAGGCAGTCGCTGTGCCTCTTACCACGCAGTACCCTGACGATATACCGCCCCCCCCCTCACCCATGTTCGTTGTGATGCCAAGCGCTGTCGCTCCAGTGTGTATTACAGCGTCTGAACACCTATCGCCAGTAGCTATCATATCCGATCCGCACTTTAGCAAAGATAGCTGCAACTCAATCGCGCGCTGCAACTTAGCATATAAAAACGCAAATGCATATGCATCTATGCCTGCCTGGCTGCACACTGGGAAGTAACAGTACCCACCAACGCATCGAGACGATGGATTGCTTGGCGTGCTTCAGACATGCAAGAAAACGTTATAGCCGCTGGACACGTTGCATCGCCTCAATCCCGGCTGACTGCTTGGTGCCTACTGCCTGGGCAAAATTGCGCGCGATCGCAAACCCAGAAAGGGCTTCGTCACCGTAGACGCCCGCAGTCAAATTGCAGAACAGTACAATGCTCGTGCAGAAAATTCCGCGTTCTCCACCACATGTAACCTACACATAAACCAACAGAGAGATTATTCTATTCTATCCAGTGATCAAAGCCAAGCTAAGCAGCGGCCGCCACCCTCGTCACCAACCGCAAAACGATGCAGCTGGTCTGCTGTTGATATGTACCTGTCTGCGTCGCCTTTGCTGTTATTGCTGAGCTTGGCTCTGCCAGACGAGCAAGAACGAATGAAACACAGACAGCATAACGGACCGACACTTTCATGTCGAGGTTCGGTAGCGCCCCGCTCAGTACTGCGTACAATCGTATGGGCAGACGACATTCATTTCATGCCGGCCAAATAAGCGTTTCATACTCAGCCCCAACATCAAAAGGATGCAGCTGGCTACAGAGGAGTCCCTTTCAAATCGAAGGTGTTCACGATCCAGAAAATGTAACATGCACGCGGAGCCCGATGCCCTGTGTCATGCTCGCTTCTGAAGATTAATGAAAGGCGTTACAAACAACCTGTCGTGAGATTGCTAGATTGAAAGTTTATGATCGACACATTCATAAATAGTGCCTATTCCGAACAAACGCCGGCTGGCACACTGTCCCACTAACCGAAGCACTCGCGTGGTTCACAGGGCCATCCGCCCGTTGTGTTACCCAATAACTCCACAAACCGCCACGGGCCCCGCGCACCTTGGTGTAAGCGCCATGCAAATATACACAAATGGCGTTAGCTACCCCACCGTCTGCAGACACCTTTTGGGTATTCCACTTCTCCGCAGGCCAACTAGCGTCATACATTACCGGGCCAGTGGTCAGTGCTCCTCGGGGTGTAGACCTGCCCGTCCCCTTTGAAGAGTATCTAGAGCCATCGAAAACCAACATTTTCTCAATCTTACTCGGCGATCTCGACCTATTACGACTCCTCGTTCCAACCACTTGTCGAGCTGCAGGTATCCTGCGTGTCCAATTCACAGGCGTCGTTCGTAATTTCAGATGCTGCCTGGCAAACGCATATATCGTGTATCGAATACCCATGGCCCAGTAAGAGCCAAAACAAGTGCAAATAAAACAAAACAAAATCCCACATCCCACCACACTGCGACTTGTACAAATCTGGACACATGCACACACCCATCCATGACAGCCACCAGACCGCCTGGTAAGTAGGCCCCCATAACTGCGGTTACCTGATGACCTGGTTTCTACGTGCGGACAACTTGGGCAAGCTAGGGCGCGTGCGCACCGCCGGAGGAAACTTCACCGCACAGCGCATGTAAAGGAGCGTACACAGACTGCACAGGTGCACATTCCTTGCACGTGCACATCCACTAACAATCTCCCAAACAAGCACCAACTACAGCTGTCGTTGCTGTCACCCGGAACATCACTATTGAAACAAATACCCAGTACAGTTATGTTCCTGCATGCTGTGCCACAGGTACTCCTATCGCCAGACGCGGCGGGGTTGACATGGGGAAGACGGATTAGGCGCAATAATAACAGCTACCCCGCAATGCACCTGGTTGCATGGGGGGTCCTTGGCCAGTCACATCTTGCTGAAGGAGTAACGAATCATTATGGAATTAAGCGAAGCCCATGGGACTTCTGCAGCCTGTCGCGCAACATCCAAATGCACGACAGGTCAAATATTGCTAGCAGTAGTGACACCAACTACCGTTGTCCTTGCTGTCACCCGGGACATCACCATTGAAACAAATACCCAATACAGTTATGTTCCTGCACGCTGCGCCACAGGCGTGGATTTCGCTGAGGGAAAATGAAGTTCTCCCAGGCCGGCGCCCAACCCACAACTACGTAGACGCATTTTTCAACTCTAGCGAAAAGACGGCGGGGCAGTGCATTGCTGCTCATCCTGTTTTGTCTAGCGTCAAGACGTGAGCTGATACGCTATCACCGAGAAGCAGCCATCTGTGGCCTAGGCTCCCCGACTGTGATGAATACCAGAAGAAGCTGTTGTGCAACTTGGCAGCAGCTGTGTCGGAACATTGTAAGCGCACTGCAAAATTAAACAGCTCATATAATCGAATGGAGCAAAACCTACTATGTAAGCCAACCACGTTTTGGGGCACACTCGGATTGAATCCACTTATTCGCCAGAAAATATCTTCCGCTTGCTTCAGAAATAGAAACAAAAACGTGGACTACTGTCCACGTGTTATCACGACACAGCTGATAATTCCGTCATCCATTGTTGGTAAGCCAACTACGCAAGCCCGTTGAGGCTTTACGACACACAGGATAGTTCGTGCATACGCAAAACAGCCTCGGACGTCTACTTTGCAATAGCACGGAATGTGTAGGTGCTGCAAAGCCACTGTTACAACACGGCGCATGAAGCGAAGGCACAGTGTTTCGCTGAGAAGTGCCCTCTCCCGATGCCCTGAAAATTCTAAGTGGTTTACAGCCCCTTCGTTCCTCTCTACACGGGTAAATGAGCATGCATGCAAAAGCCAGAAACATTCCCACGCAGAATGCGCTCCTTCTTCCTGTGTTACCAACTAGCTGTGTAATAAGTGTTCCGCGGACTTCTTGTGCACGCGCCACGAGCTACTCCGGAGCAGAGAAGACCACACACACTACAATCCCAAGAAGGTCGCAGATGCAGCAGCCCCCAGGTCTTTGTCAATTGCTGTGTGCACTCCTATCCAGATGAAGCTGCTTTCAACCAGGGCCAGCGAGCCAAGCTCACGCTCAACACTAAGTCCAGGGCGATGCAGCCGATTGCGTGCGGTGTCCTTGTTTAGCCTCTTCTCCTTGGGATGCCAACTATAATTGAAATGCATTAAAAGACGATATGGCATGAGCGTCCACTTATGAGCGCTCTAGCACGTTCGCCTATGATGACCATGGAAAGATGCTACAAGCGTCCTGCTGCGGGGTGAGTAGCTGAAGCCGTAAATCTTTAAACTCTTAAACCATAAACAATAAACAGCTTACGCCGTAAACCCTGAATGACTACTATCATACATAACCGAGCGGAAAGCCAATGCCACGTAGCCTTGTTCTCAAAACACCGCGTAGTCACTGCTTTCTCTTACTACGTACTTCACTGCACATCTACAGCCTCACGAATTCACTCACATCCCGTGTAATGTCAGACTATGCCCAATAACATCATATCCTGCCGGCCAGTATATGCCACAAACGAGGACAGTCAACAGATAACAAAATTCAACTTCACGTCGCACTGCAACTTCATAAATCCCAGCGCATGCAGATATGCGCCCGTGCCTCCTCTCATACGAACTGGAATGTAACGATACCCATAATCGCGCTGGGCAAGGTTAATTTGAGTTGAATGTCCTAGACTTGCTACAGGTGTTCCCGGTGCTAAACGATTCGCATCCCCGCAATTATGGCACCGTATTTTGTGCATACATCTTGTTAAAAACGGAGTTCAATCGCAACGCCAGACAACGGTGCGGCCCCACACCGCGTCACCAGGCGCCCGCACAAAACTCGCACACCCGCACGATGCTCGCGCATGCAGGCCCACTAGCCTTCATCAAAGCACAACGTTTGCTCATACCGACGGCCAGAGATGCTAGAAGCCAGAGCAACCAGGAAACCCACGGTTTTATTGCCAACTGCAAGAAAATTCAGCTCGGTGCATGCGGTGTCCTTGCCCACCGGGTAACGCCACAATGCTCATACAGGCAGGTCCCCTAGCTCTACGCCAAACGCCGCGTATATATTAGTCGGCAAATGATCCTGATTTGAACCCTGGCAAGCAGACCATTTCTAATTTTGATACCAACTGCAGCACGATGCAGTTGGCTGCATGGCGCGTCCATTTTGGATCGCTTCCCCTTGCGAAAACGACAATGCTTAAGCAGTATGAGATATTTGGCGCCCTTCTATCAACTCTTCTTGGGCCACGTTCTCATCCCATGATTACGGAAACGTGCTGCGAACACCTTGGGGAAACATGACCTGCTCGAAAAGAGCAGTGACACAGTCATAGATTGTTGTCTCTAACGTACGCAAAACAGTTCAACTCATCTCGGCCAGCCTAAAGCTCCTGTGTGGTCTATGGCGTTTGTATTCTTATGCACAACCGCCGCGCAGAGAATTCGTGTTGGCCACGCCGTCAACCACGGCCTGTCCTTCGATATTAACGTTCTCCGCAGAACCATGCCCCTTCACAACTCCCGGCTGATCGCCAATGCGACCTACCATTTGACCCGAATCTCTGAATTGTTGCTGCGTCGTCCTACCGCTTATTGGGTTGCAGGGATCATCCCTCATTCATTCCATAAAGGCGTGTGTAATGCCAGACTCCTTCTCGCAAGCACTTATGGAGGCGCGAAAGCTTTCTTCCCTGTCGACATTAAAGAACACCACGATCAGAGCGGAGCGGGTCGTCACTCCTTGTCACACTTCAACTAAATAAATATGCGCGCATGCAAATTTACATCCATGTACGCTCCCGTATATGCTAAGGAAAAGCAGTACCCATAACGGCGCCGAGAAGGTGAATTGGCTCTGCGTGTTTCAGAGTTGCTACAAACTACTCTAGTTGCTCAGCATATCGCATCTCTGCAACTCTGGTTATTCACGATATGCACACCCTCAGCTAAAACCGCGCACTATCGCAATGCCCAATGTGGCGTCACCACGTGGCCGACGTGAACACGCACATAAACGGCTCAACTCCATGATGCTCACATATGCCGGCTCCCTAGCTTTCCGCCAAGTATTACCGATACTTCTATCCACACGCAAAATGCGGCCCAGCCATAATAGACGAGTCACGCGCACGCTTGTCAACTGCAGAACAATGCAGCTGGCGGCACGCGGCGCCTTATCGAATCGTTTCTAGGTTGTACACCAAAAGGAAGTGAATGCCTTCACGACATACGGCAGACACCGCGTGCGAGCACAACGAGGAGCTGGCCCCTCTCTGCCCCTGCCTACTATATTGGAGTGCTGTGGCCAATCTTCCGTTGGCTAGAAAGCCCGAACGACAATCTGTGACGAAATCATAAACTGCACACGCTCTGTAAATAAAACGGCTGTCCAGCTAACTCATGGTGGAATGACGGGACTGCTCCCTCGATGACGTGGAAAGGAGCTGCAAGGCTAAGGCGGAACGAGTTCTCAGGTCTCTCTGCAAAGCGAATCCAATAATCTTCGCACATGAGGACGCGCATATATGCCTGCCATCTGGCAAACTCCATGTTGATGTGTATCCATAATCCCCCGGACCACATGCGTTTGCATTTAAGGACATATCCTAGGCAAAGCAGCGACCAATCATTGTACGCATGCGCAAACACACTTCCCTGCAACCAGCTATCCTGCAGTTTAAGCCCATATGCCACGCATGGTGCCGCCGCGAAGATGCGGCTCCCTCAGAGTGCATTCTTCCTCCACAAAACAGCGCCCGAGAGTAGCAGCAGAAAAAGCTTCGCCCCACTGCCTCTGTAGAGGCTCACATACCAACTTCATGACCCCGCTTGCGACGGCCACCAGACCTGCAACGTAGACCCATATAGCGTCAATGGCGGTGCCCCGAAGACGAATTCGTCTCAAAATCCGTACTGTCTGCATAAAACCCCGCCATATTATAATGCCACAAAACGCTTTGCCACACCGCCCCCGTAAATGCCCACGCACTAACTGTATGACTCCACAATTCTTACACACGCAGCTCGCCTAGCCCTCCGCAAAAGACTGAGAATACTCCGATCGGCAGACGGATCAGATATCAACCATGGACAGTGGGCCACTCACAAACAGAATACGACGTGCAAGATGATCCACCTGCCTGCACGCGGAGCCTGTGCCGAATCCCCAAACTTGCTGAGTTCCTGTGCAATGTAATACTTTGTCGCGCAAGTGCATGTGCCACTCGCAAAATACAAGCACCGGTAGATGGCAAACCAGAGCACGGCTAGAACAAAAAGAGGTATCACAACCTTTCACGCTGCAAGCTCATGAATCTCCACAGATGCATGCATATATCCATGCGTGCTCGCGTGCCAGCTGAAACGCACAGTACTTATAATCGCTCCCAAATGATACGCTTGCATGCCATGCTTTAGATTTTGTATAAACTGTATTAACCGCTTACCTCTGTGTACCTATCCAGGTGTGAATCCTATTTTCATGCGTACTTCACTCCTGAAAAAGCGGTCGATTGCAACTTCAGAGGTCGCTTTGCCACATACGAAGTGCAACAGACTACGTATTCGAACAGGCAGTAAATTCCTGAGAGTGCACTACCCAAACCCAGCACCCAGCCAACATCCTTCCTCTGCTGGCCCCCGCCAGCGAAAATAACCAACGAAAAGCCGGACTGCATTCAAGTACAGAATACCAAGCTTAACAGTTCCGTAATGGTAACACACCTTCATGCGTCGAACAACACGCTCACTGCTACATTGCCTGGACCCTACCTTTTGCAGGATCAAAGGGATGTCGAAAACATTAGTTGCTGGCTAGGCTCGTACAGGGAAAGCGGTGCATTTTCACCCCTCGACCACTGCCCAAACACAATGCCCAGCCAACGCCGTTAGCCTGCAAGTACATGCAACCAATACTTCCTCACGACAAAATTGCTGAAGCGCAGGTTCACATCCACCATGCTAAGGAGACACCACCACCCTAAACACAGATACACATGCCATCGCAAGCACTTCTACTGATTTTGTGGCAAACACACAGCAGCTCTGAGTTCAAGCCCTGCCACACAAGCACGCCGTGCAACAGCCGCGCGAACAGAGCTTGGGATCCTGGCATATCCACAGCACTGTCGAACTGTAAGACCTAATCGAGTGCACATACCTACAGCCCAGCGAATGCGTGTAGTCTGGAGGAATACTCTATCAACACTTTTTCGCAGCGCACCCGCGAACAACCAGGTTCACATCACATCATTCATATCATTTACAGGCAAGGTGAAGGCGGTGTAACGGCTCGTGAATCCAAACGGTGCCAAGCAGAAGCGTATTGGCGTGCACACACGGAGAGAGCGTGGAATTCTGTAGCGGCCAGAACACTACGCAAGTCAAATACCTAGCCAACGCCTATTGTCCATGGGCCCACGCTAGCAACAATTACCAACAAACTGTAGACAGCGTGCAAGTGCATAATACCAAGTTTGGCATGCCTACCATGACACACATTTTCGTCCGCCGACTACCATGTCTATTGCCACCTTGCTTGGGACACACTTTCTACAGAGTCAAAATGATGTCGAGAGCTCAACTTGTTGCATAGGCTTGTTCAGGCAAGGCGGTGCCTGGACGCAGCGTGACAACTACTCAAACCGAATGCCCAGCCAGTGCCCATAGTCTCCACGTACACTTCACCACTACTTGCTGACGGCGCACCTGCTTACATCCACGTTGGAATCCACCATGTTAAGCGGCAGCCTGAAGCCAGATGCGCAGGCGTTCCCAATAGCTTTTCCAAGCACGCTTAAGGCACGTAGCAGCTTCTGAATTCGAACCATGTCACACAAAAACTTGCTGTGGAATCCTGCGCACGCCGAGAACCACCCAAGTCCAACGGCTAATAATTTGCCTAGTCTGTAGGCCTAGGCTATCAATAGTTAATAATGACGCGGCAGCTTGGATCCAGGTGAAGGACAACAAGCACAGCATGGGCGCCGTGCTAAACACACAGCTGTCGAGTTAGCGAACATCTAGGCAGAGACCATTCTCGTTACACTTACGCAACAGCATCACTTCCATGCTGCCCCACCTCATCGCTAGGCGTCACTCATCGCACAGCTGCTCCCCTCACAAAACCAGCATTTGTCCTAAACAAGCCACTACCAGGGTGCAGCCAGTCCTAGCCCACCTGGCAAACAAAGTACAGCCACTCAGACACTCTATCCGGAGTCACAAATGTTCCCTCTGATGCCCGGCCCCAAACAAACGTTTGTCCGTTGTTCCGAAATACCTCCTTGCTAACCCTCTAGCCACCAACACCGGGTTTGCCGCATCAGGGTCATTGATAAGAGCAGTTAATATCCTCCAATGGTCTCTCAGTCGGTCACGAATGCCAACTCGCTGCAGGCAGGTATAAAGGGCAACGCCTCCACCCTTCATCTCCAGCGCTTGCAGCTGGTATCGGACATGCGAACGGCTGAAAAACGCACTTGCTCCTGCGCGACACTTCCCACGAATAATCTACATTTCTTACATCAAGTGGGCTATTTGTGGGGCAAACTCAATTCACTATTCTGACGCGTCCCTCTCGCAGTACCTTGCAGCCACCCACTGCTGCCGCCTTTTACTAGC
>HG713530.1:0-10000 GCA_000499725.1 Eimeria brunetti
TTTATTTTATTTTATTTTATTTTATTTTATTTTATTTTATTTTATTTTATTTCATTTCATTTCATTTTATTTTATTTTATTTTATTTTATTTTATTTTATTTTATTTATTTTATTTTATTACTTATCGTTAGTATTTTTAGTCTTCTTATTAGTACTATTATTACTATTACTAGTAGTATTACTTTTATTACTATTACTACCATTATTAGTATTATTATTATTACTATTATTATTATTATTATTATTATTATTATTATTATTATTATTATTATTATTATTATTATTATTACTTTAATTATTATTACTTTTATTCCTATTATTATTTTTATTTTATTATTATTGTTATTGCTGCTTCTGGCTTTGTTGTTTTGATTATTAGTTTTATTTTATTTCTACTTTTTAGTAAAGTTACAATATTTATAGTTTTTCTCTTTAGAGGGTTATTATTATTTATTATTGGATTTATAGCGTATATTCTTAACAAAGAAATATATAGTAAAAGAATTTATTATTATATTTTATTTATTTATTAATTTTTATTATTTCTTTTATTATTTTTATTTACTTTTTAATTCATTTATATTTTTCAACCCCCAAGGAGGGGAAAGAGCATAAAACCATATAAGAAGTTAGTTATATATTTTCGTATAATTTATTATTTTTCATTGTTTATTAATTATTTATTATAATCTACCATTTACTACTATTTATTGTTATTTATTTATTATTATTATTTATTTCATTTAATACTTTTTGGTATTTCTTTTCATTTTTCTGTGGCTTTTACCACCGCCTCCCGCTTCTTCCCTAAGAAAATAAATTAAATTTGCATTTTATTTATTTTAATTTATTCAATTGCTTCAATTAATTTAATTCAACAAATTTAACTTCTTATTTTAGTTTATTTCATTTATTTTATATTTATTTCACCCAATTGATGGATTCCCATCTGGGCAGCCGAGTCGAACCATTGGTCACCCCCAGGTGACCATCAAGGGAAAAGGGAAAAAAACAGAAAATAAGGGAAATAAATCAAAATAAAACAAATAAATGAATGTATAATTGAATTTAATTCGTATTTATATTCAAATTAACTGCTTATACAGCCCAATAATCATTTAAACTGAGACAGCAGCTGCTGCATCTGCGGTGTATAGGCAGCAGAAAGAAGAGGGGGTGAAATTGCATAAAATAAAACAAAAAAACGGAATTAAATTCAAATTTAAATTTAATTAAAGTTAAAAACATTTAATAATTCATTTTATTTTACATTTATTTGATTTTCCCCCCTTTATGCTGCTGCAGCTACGTACAGCTGTCTAGCCAACCCCCAGCAGCAGCAGCAGCAGCAGCCAGCAGCAGCAGCAGCAGCAGCAGCAGCAGCAGCTAGACAGCGCTTAGAACTAGCGCAACGCCAGTTTTTTCTGTGTTTCTTCATCAAACCCATATGAAACAGATTAAATAGATAAAAGCAATTAAATTATTCTCTTTTTCTTTTTATTTATTCTTATTTTTTCTTGTTTCTGCTTTGCTGCAATGAGGGCCCCCTGCGGTGTATCGACAGCTCCCGCTTCTTTACCTTTTTCTCCACTTGGCTTTTCTTTTTTCTGTTTTTTTATTTCTTTTCTTTTATTTCTCATTTATGATGGCAGCAAAATGGCTATTGGGTTTGAAATTAAGGACAGCAGCAGCAAATCCAGCTATCAGCAGCAGCTGCAGCTGCAGCAGCAGCAGCAGCAGCAGCAGCAGCAGCAGCAACAGCAGCAGCAGGAGAATGAGGGTGAAGATTTTCTTGGATTTTTTTCTTCAAGGGATGAAGGAGTAAATGAAGAGAGAGAAAGCCAATTAAATAAATATAATTCTTTTTCTTTTTCTAGTTTTATTGAATCAGCAGCAATTATTAAAGTTTTAAAAGAAAAGATAAAAGAATTAAAAAAGGAATATTTGTTGAAACATTCACAAGAAGAATTAAAAATATTAAAGTTAAAAGCGATTAATAGGGCATTATCCATGGCTCTAAAAGAGGATAAGAAAGAAAAACAACAAAAATAAATTATATTATTCTAAAATATATTCAATAAATGCAAAAGATAATTGTTTATTCAAAAATAAATAATATTATTCTTCTTTCTTTTGCATCTTTTTTTGGTTTTTCTTTGGTTTTTCTCAACAAATTCAGTGATATGTAATCCCAATATTACATGTAATATAAAATATATTTAACATATATTATACGTATAATATATGTAGAATAAATATATATATAGAATATATATTATTTATACATATATTATATCTGTATATTTATTATCGAATTAAAATGAATTTATTATTCTTTAAAGATGGCACATAATCATATATATGCAATCAATATATATATGTATATATATATATTTGTAAATGTATATATATTTATAAATATATATATTTATATATATAAATATATATATAATATAAAAATATATAAGTATATATATATAACTAATAAATGTTCTTTTTCTTTTATTCGCTTTTTGAAAAATCGTCAAAAGGAAAAGTCCAATGAAGAAAAAACTACGAAAACATTTTTTTGTTTAAATTAAATATATATTATATATTTTTTAAAAAGTATAAACAGATAATATATATTATATATATTTAAAAGGGGGTATAAAACGTATATTTATTATATATGTTGGTTATTCGTGCTGCAGAAATATTTAGTAAGATTTTATATTTTAACTATTAAAGGAATAAATAGATTTTATTAAGTTCAATTTTTAATTATTTATGGAGGAAAATAAAATAGTAAAAAGGGAATAATAGCGGAGATGATAAACGTAAAAAAGTTATTGAATATTGAATATGAATATAGGAACTATAATAGTACAGTGAAAGCAAAAAATACAGAAATATATATATTGCATATTGTATAATATTACATAATATATAAAATATATATTTATAAAAATACATATTTTTTATGTTTGAACATATATATATATATATCTATATATATATATATATATATATATATATATATATATATATATATATATATATCATATATATATATATATATATATATATATATATATATATATATATATATATATATATATATATATATATATATATATATATATATATATATATATATATATATATATATATATATATATATATATATATATATATAATATCATATATATATTATGGATATATATATATGTTGTATTTCCCTCTCCACAAACAAAGTTATTTGTTTTTCTGTATTCCTGTCTATAGATTGAAATTTATATACTTTTCTTTTGAAGGAATAAAAATGAAAAGGAAAAAGCCAAGCAAGAGAAACATTATAAATCAATAAAGAAGGGGCTACACATACCTGCAGAATCTACAGAGAAATGGGTCTAATAAATAAATAAAAAAAAGAAAATAAAGAAAAATATTTAATTGAATTCGAGAATACAATTTAATTGAAGTTTTTCTTTGTTTGTTTCTTTGTATTAACCGCCGATAGCTCCTGAAACCCTGATACTTGAACAAAAATATGAATAATTTAAGCAATTAAACTTAAGAATAAGGAATAATTGAATTAAATAAAACTACTTTTAATTATTATTTCTTATTTTTCCCGTTTTATTAAACAATTTCATGAAATAATATCTCTAGCTCTATAGAAGGCAGCAGCCCTCTCTGCTGAAGCAGAAGAAAAGAGTAAAATAACAGACACTGAAATATAAAGACATTAAAAGGAAATATACAACCTAGTAGGCAGTAAAAATAAAAAAATATATATTTTATATATTTTATTTTGAAATAAATAAACAAATGCATGCAACAAACTCTAAAAAACAGCAGCAGCAGGCCGGCTGCGGCGCCAAGGCGCCGCTGCTGCCCGGTGGCTTTCTTACCTTTTTTTCTTGAATTTGTTTGAATTAAGCTTTTTTCTTCAAACAAATGTTTTTATTTTTTAAAAAATACATTTTAAGAGGTCTATTTAGTACTTGGAGAGGAAAAAAGGGGAAAATCTTCAAAGTTCAAGAAAATCTGCACGGAAACGAAGACGAGTTTTTTTCTGTCTCGATGCGCCCGAGCGAAATTGAATTTGAAGATAAATTTCATCCAATGAAATTGTATTTTTTTTTATTTTGATTTAAATTTGATTTCAATTGCAATTTATTCGGCGGAAAATCTTTAATCGCGTGGAAGCTGGCCGCGATGAGGCTGCAGGTGCTGCCGCTCCTCGCCACCTTTTTGGTGGCCGATTTTTGTGTTTTTTTTCCAGTTTTTTCTCTTCAAATTAAAAACAAACCTTTTTCGGGTTCTTCTCCGCTTTCTTCTGACCCAAACACCAGCGGAAGGCAGCAGGATTCCCCGCTTTCCACCGACGACTCTGGGGTGTATAGGCAGCTCCAGCCGCTTTCCACCGCAGAAACCCAAGAAGATCCATCACTTTTGAAAAAGTCGGAAAGTTTGAATTTGAAGGATAAAAGTTTTGTTCAATTGTTTGGGACCAGCAGCTATGTTCGAGATCTAAAAAAGCAATACGACAGTTTAAAAAAGAAATTCAAACGCCGCCACTCTTCTAATGAATTTAAGAAATTCAAATATGAAACATTAATTCCCGCTCTTCAACGGTCTCTAGGGCTTCCGTAAGTATATTTATTTAAATTGTTTATTTAATTAAATGAATGTATTTAATTAATTTAATTAATTTAGTTTATTTTATCTGCACTATTCTGCACAGAAACCGGGTAGATTCACTTACGAAAGGCTATATGCAAGTCAGTCTTCATAAAAGGCTTATTTTATGTTGAATCCAATTGAATTTATTTAATTAATATTTATTTTCTATAATACCCACTCCAATTCATTTCCTTAAAGATCGCATAGGATCCAGTTTAATTTCATTAAAAAAAGATTTATTTCTTCCAAGTTCGCTTTATATTGAATAGAGTTCAGTTCACTTCATAATAGTTTTATTTAAGACCTTATTAAACTTTTTTAATTAATTAATGATTATCATCTATTATTCTAATTGAATATACTGTATTAAGTATTATATACAGACTCCACTTGAATATATTTATTTGCATTTGTCTTGGCATTTAAATCCAACTAAATTTCTCCTATAAATATTTATTTTTATTTTCTTTTTTCTTTGATTTCAGGGTTACTATTCATTCGACTCGTCTATAAACGAAGAAATAGGATAATAATATTCCTTAGCAGCAGCAGAAATATTATTATTTATTTCCTTTTTATTTTATTTTTTATTTGTTTATTATTCAGTAAATAGGATTCCAATATACACCCTAGACCCCTACTATCTAAACCCTAAACCCTAAATTCCTTCTCTCCTGCTTGATTCTGCTGCTGCAGCAGCTGCTGCTGCTGCTGCTGCTGCTGCAGCAGCTGCTGCAGCAGCTGCCGCAGCTGAAGGCCCGAAGCAGGCGCAGAACCAATGGGCAGCGGTTTCATTTATTCTTTTTCCTTTTTTTAATTTCTTTCTTTTTTCTTTTTTTCTTTTTATCTTTTTTCTTTTTTGCAGCGACAGCATCTTTAAACCAATATACTAATTTAGGGTTTATCGAACCCTCATATTTTCTGTCAATGCAGCAGTTTATATATAAAAATAATAATAATAATAAAAGTAATACTAAATATAATAATAATAATAATAGTAATAATAATAGTAATAGTAGAAATAACAGTAATAAAACAAAAGAACCCAAGTTTGTTTCTAGGGTTTAGGGTTTAGGGTTTAGGGTTTTCGCTATGTTCAAATTGTTGCTATTGTTGAATTTTATTTTTATTCTGCATTCAGCTGTTTGAGCCAATAGAGGTCAGCGTCTTCCTCCTGCTGCCGGTTTCTCCCGCTGCTGCTGCTGCTGCTGCTGCTGCTGCTGCTGTTTCTGCTGCTGCTGCTGCTGCTGTCTCTTTTCTTTTTGCTTTCTTCTCGCGCTTGCTGCAGCTCAGCTTTCTTCGCTAAGAAAGAAGGACATTCAGCCTGTAAGTGGTATATTGAGCCGCAGCTGTGGCAGCAGCCCCCTTTAGGGTACTTTCCTGCAGCAGCAGCAGCAGCAGCAGCAGCAGCAGCAGCGGCAGCAGCAGCGGAATGCATGCATGCAGCAGCAGCAGCAGCAGCAGCAGCGGCAGCGGAATGCATGCATGCAGCAGCAGCAGCAGCAAGGGGCATGCAGCAGCAGCAGGTGGAGGGGTATGCATGCAGCAGCAGCAGCAGAAGGAACGAAATGCATGCAGCAGCAGCAGAAGCAGCAAGGAGCAGCAGCAGCAGCAGAAGCGGCAAAGAGCAGCAGCAGCAGCAACAGCCGCTTAAGCAGCAAATACATTTCTATAAACGAATGAATGCATAAAGAAAACTAAAGCCAAAATGTAAATAAACATTAAAGACTGAATAAAATAAATAAAACAAATAAAATAAATAAATAAATAAATAAATAAATAAATAAATAAATAATATTCTAACCTGTAGAAGACTGAGGGCATTGCGAAGAAATATGGCCCGAAGAATTACAAATAAAACAAACAGCGAAAGGTAAGGAACCGTCCTAAGAAAAATACGTTAAAATACATTAAATTAATTAATTAATTAAATTAATTAAATATATTAATTAATTAAATTAATTAATTAAATTAATTAATTAAATTAATTAACTAATTAAATTATATGAATTAAATAGATTAAATTAATGAATTAAATTAATTAACTAATTAAATTACATGAATTAAATATATTAAATTAATAAATTAATTAAATATACTAATTAAATAGATTAAATAAATTAAATAGATTAAACAAATAAATGAATTAATTAAATAAATAAATAGATTAAATAAATACATTAACTAATCAATTAATTAAAGTAATTAAATAAATACATTAATTAATTAATCAAATAAATTAATTAAATAAATACATAAATTAATTAACTAATTAATTAAATACATTAAGATAGATTAAATAGGTGTAAGTAGATTAAGCAGTTTAATTGGATTAAA
This sequence comes from Eimeria brunetti, assembly GCA_000499725.1. Lineage (NCBI taxonomy): Eukaryota > Apicomplexa > Conoidasida > Eucoccidiorida > Eimeriidae > Eimeria > Eimeria brunetti. Next base: position 7,010 of record HG713530.1, read on the forward strand.
AGAGATTGAATGGGGTATATAAACTAAAGAAATGGAATAAATTAAATAAATTAAAATAAATACAAAATTATAAAAAGAAATAAATAATAAACAAATAATATAGACAGAAACAAATACAGAAAAAATGCATGCAGACAAAAAGCAACAAAACAAAGAAAAGCAGTAAAAAAGTAAAATGAAATAAAATTAAAAATAAATAAAAATATAAAAAAATAAAATATTATATCTCTTAGACCCAACAGCTAAAAATTCGTGTCTAAGGCGTTAGCCTACTGCAGCAGCAGCAGCAGAAGCAGCAGCAGCAACAGCAGCAGAAACAGCAGCAACAGCAGTACCAACACTGCAGCACCAGAAACAACAGCAGCAGCAGTGCAGCGGCAGCATTAGCAGCACTAACAGCAGAAGCAGCAGCAGAAGCAGCAGCAGCAGCAGCAGCAGCAGCAGCAGCAGCAGCAGCAGCAGGCAGCTGAATATGAGCTGGGGTGTATATGCACCTGTTTTCTCGGCTTTTTGCATTTTTTGAGTGTATGGTCTTTGCTGCCGCAATTAAAGCAAATGCCAGAAGTTGCTGCTGCTTCACCCTCTGCTGCTGCTGCTGCTGCTGCTGCTGCTGTTGCTGCTGCTGCTGCTGCTTCCCGACATTCGTGCAGCAGGTGGCCCCTCTTCCTGCCTGTAAACAAAAATAAACAAAAGAAAATAAATCAAATAAAACAAAAAAGTATAACTGAAACCTCTCCTTTCCCTGGTTCTCCTGCTGCTGCTGCTGCTGCTGTTGCTGCTGCTGCTGCTGCTGCTGCTGCAGTGGGTGCTGCTGCCATTGGTGCTGCGGTGGTGCTGTTGCTGCTTTTGCTGCTGTTGCTACGAGTGCCACTGCTACCGTTGCTGTTGTTGCTGCTGCAGCAGCAACAGCAGCAGCAGCAACAGCAGCAGCAGCAGCAGCAGCAGCATTTGCTGCCTGCGCCCGTCTTACATTTGAGGCAGACTTTTTTGTGTTTTTTTTTCTTTTCATCATTGCCCCCCTCTTTATCGTTTTTATCTTTATTCCTTTTCCACCCTCCTTCTCTCTTTTTGTGCTGCTGCTGCTGCTGCTGCTGCTGCTTGAATTTCTCCCGCTGCTGCTGCCTTTTTTTCTCCCGCTTCAAACTTTTTGCTGCTTTCTTCAGCTGCCCCCCTACTGTTCTTTCTCCCCTTTCTGCCTTTGCTAATACCGAAAGTCTCATCCTTATTCTTTTTATTTTAGAAGCAGAGAGGGATTCCCGCTGCTGCTGCAGCTGCTGCAGCAGCTGCTCCTTTGCTGCAGCAATCTTCTCCTTATCCCAACACCCTTCCAGCTGCCGTACCCTGGGGCCCCCCCGCTGCTTCCCTTCAGCAGCAGAGGGGCCCCCATTGGGGGCCCCCTGGGGGCCCCCCTGCTGCTGCTGCTGTTGGCTGGACTCAGCAGCTGTCGATACACCCTCTTCATCATCGCTAGCTGCAGCAGCAGCAGCAGCTGCAGCAGCAGCAGCAGCAGATTTGCGTGCTGCCTTCTTCTGTTTGGGGGGTTTGGTATCCGCTGCTGCTGCTGCTGCGTCCTCTGCTGCATCTGCTGCTGCATCTGCTGCTGCTGCTGCTGCTGCTGCTTTTAGCTTTCGTTTCTTCTTCCGGGCTGCTGCTGCAGCTTCGGGGGCCCCATTAGGGGGGCCCCCTTCACTGGGGGGCCCCCCTGAATGCCCCTTAAGGCCCTTCTTTCTCTTCTTAGAGCCATCAGCAGCAGCAGCAAACTCCGCCTCATCATTATCTGCTGCTGCTGCTGTTGCTGCTGCTGCTGCTGCAGCAGCAGCAGCAGCTTTACGCTCCTTGTGCCCCATCGCAGGTGCAGCAGGGGCCCCCAGTACCCTCTTAGGGGCCCTCAATAGACTTCAAGAAAAAAAGATAAATAAAATTAATTAAATAATTAAAATGAACTAAGAATCAAGTATTCCTTGCGCTGCTGCTGTTGCTGCTGCTGCTGCTGCTGTTGCTGCTGCTGGTGTGGGGCCGCCTGAGACCTTGTAAGGGGCAGCAGCAGCAGATAAAAGGAGAAAAGGTAAAGAGAAATAAAAGAATAAACAGAAACAAATTAAAATAAATTAAATAAACAAAACAGATAAAGAAAATAGATAAAGGGGGGGCCCCCACCCATGGGGGGCCCCCTGTGTTGGGGGCCCCCCCCTCTTTGTATTCTTTCAAGATCTTGAATAAATTATAAACGAATCAATTTAATTGAATTAATTAAAGCCCAATTAAATATAATTAATTAATATAATTAAATAAAGTCCCATTAAATTAATTTCATTAATTTATACCTCAAAGAACAAAACACAGAAAAGAAAACATTCGGCCCCAGCAGCAGCAGGGGGGCCCCCATACAACAGGGGGGCCCCCCCCCGGGGGCCCCCAAAAACCCATACTACTGAGGGGGCCCCCCATACAACTCAGGGGGGCCCCCATTCAATGAAGGGGGCCCCCCATACAACGAAGGGGGCCCCCCATACAACGAAGGGGGCCCCCCATAGAACTAAGGGGGGCCCCCTAAGTTAAATGAAGCCCCTTGCCTCAGCCTTTGGAAGGGGCCCCTGGGGGCCCCCAAGGGGGCCCCTAGGGGGCCCCTAGGGGGCCCCCTAGGGGCCCCACTCTTATTGAAGTCATTGGAGGGGTAGGGAAAAAAAGAAACCCTAAATCAAATCATACTCAGGGGGCCCCCAACACAGCGGCCTAATGGGGGCCCCTGGGGGCCCCTATGGGGGCCCCCAACGGGGGCCCCTATGGGGGCTTCCTAAAGGACCCCTGGGGGCCCCCCAAGGGGGCCCTCCATTATCGTTCCAGCCCCAGTGGGGCCCCTGAAAAGGTATTCAAGATACCAACTGAAGGGGCCCCTCTGGGGGCCCCCCAGGGGGCCCCTCAGGGGGCCCCTCTGGGGGCCCCTCAGGGGGCCCCTGTGTAGGCTCCTGCGTAGGGGGCCCCTCTGGGGGC
>HG713531.1:0-11866 GCA_000499725.1 Eimeria brunetti
GATATACAACGAAGTGAATTAAAGTGGAATTCGATCAAACCAAATCAAATCAGCCTGAATAATAGAATATTTAATGAATAAAGGAGAACAGGGTCAATATTATTAGGTGAAATAAAACAGAGTGACATGGCATCAAGTGAAATCGAGTGCAACACACAAAGGATGCAAAAGACTCTGCAGTGTTTTGGGAAAGTACTTCGCTAAAAGTCCGAGCACATGTTGTACACCCTGGTCATTGACATACGGCATTTGGCGCTTGTGGATTGCCCCTGCATCTTCAGGAAGAACGATCATTCCAATTTGTTACCGTTTCAGATGGCCTTCGTACTCCATCTGCCAATTACGCAAGTGACAAAATGGGAGAGCACCAGGCGCACCCAAACAGCCTATAAGCTACAGAAATTTAGGGCATTCATGAAAAGAATGTAAGGCCGTCCCTGTGCATGGACGCTTCTCTATTGATGTTACACTTCAGTTTTTCTCTCTGAGGTTTCCCAGCAGCACTACAGAACTAGTCAGGTATCCCCCTACTTACAGCGGAAAACCCCTGTAGCTGTTTTGTTCCCGATCTGGGCAGTGTGCCCAATTGGTGTGTTGGCGCTGTGAGAGTAGGTGGGGAGGGATCCGCATGCTCGGCAACACGACTTCTCCATCACCACGCATCTGCAGGAAACCACATCGTCAAGATTTCCAAGTAAAGCAGTGCACGCTGAAGACAACGCCACCGTTGTTGTGTCGCCCTCTCAAGAATCAGTATGTACGGCTTTATTTTACCTTACCTCCCATCGCAAAGAGGATGCCGTCAAGGGGTGTAAAAACCCGCAAACTCGTTTCGACGTACAGCAGTATTAAGGACCTACGGCCGGCTCATTCCTTTCCTTTTGCTAGTCCTCGGGCCATAATACTTGCTTTGTGCTTGTATCCCGTGTTTCGTGTTTGGTTTATACTTTGCACTCAACCCCTTCTCGAATTGGAAATGCTTATTGTAGTGACCAACATGAAGATCATCTACCCCTCCAGGAGATTATCGCACGTGCATTGCTAACGTCGCCAATGCAAGCCTAATATTCCAGTCACACCGAGGCTACTGTATGTTCAAAAATAGTGGCAAGCACAGCATTGCGCTGCAAAACTCTGTTCCCTGCTGCAGCGGCTAACGCAGCAGCTGCTGTCCCAGTTACTTCTGAACGTTTGCATGATGCATGCCGAGATGATGCATGCTGAGATGACTGCCCCAGCAGAGGCCCACTACTGGTACAATCATACAGTCACATTGACCGGAGTTGTTTTTCGAATGCAAAGCGTTTTACATCCCCCACCGCTAATATAATCATTAAGTAACACGGACTGCAGTTGGTTTTGGAAGGCAGGACACTCTGCGTCCTGTCAAGTTCCATGAGTAACAGGTTTCCCGTTGCAGTATCCGGTGCCCTACTGTACATTCAGCACTCAGCTGCAGTTATGTCACTAAGTTATCGTCGAGTGCAGCAAAGCCTTGGTTTAACAGAAATGACTGGACATCCAATGTAGTCAAGAAAATTCAAATGGAAAAAATGAAACCAGATGGATTGAAAAACAGTCAGATGGACTTCTATGCAGCCAAATGAACTAAAGCAATAGTTCACATGACACTAAATTAAATAAAATAAAGTGGAAACAGTGAAATCCAATGAAACCAAATGGCATCAGGTTGCATCAAAAGAAATAAAGTGATATGACGTGAAACAAATGAAATACACTGAGACAAAAAGAAACAGGAGGAAATAAAATGTAATAAAACTAAACGATATTAAGGGAAACGAAGTCGAACGGTCTGACATCCAATGACGCAAAATGAAACAAAAGCGTCGAAGGAAATGAAATGAAGTAAAATAGAATGAAACAAAGTAATATGAACCCAAACAATAGAATATGGAATGAAGTAATTCACTACAACGTAAATACCAACTAAAGCAAAACTAACTGGCATGGCATCAAGTGAAAGGGAATGCAATAATATGACTTCAAGTGAAATAATACAAAACGACTTGAAGTGAAATAGAATGAAATCGAATGAAATGATATCAAAGTAAATGGAACAAAACGATATAAAGTGGAACAGATGGAGGTCATTTTACTGCCACTGAAGTATAATGACATCAAGTATAATCAAATGAAATTAATTGACATTGAACGGAGTCAAATGAAATGAAAAGGCATCCTCCTTGAAGCAGGAAGAAATCATGACGTAAAATGAGGCAAAACAAAAGAGCATCAAGCGAAAACAAATCAGATTATCTGATGGCAAGTGAAGTCAAGAATAAATGAAATGAAACAAGATGAAAAGAACCGATGTACAATCGAATGAAGTAGAGTGAAGTGCAATAAAATGGAATAAAACGGAATTGACTGAAATGAAGTAGAGTGAAATCGAATGGGATGAAACGACATCAAGCCACACCGATTGTCATAAGAATCAAAATAAGTGTCACTTCGTGAAATGAAGGGAAATGAGATGAACCCAAGTCATATATATTCAGTTGAACTGAAACACAGTGAAATAGTGTAAACTAATATGGAGCAAAACGGCATCAACTGAAATCAAATGGACCAAGTGAAATCGGAAATATATGACATCGCGCAGAATATAAGAGGGCACAAAGTGGAATCAAATGGCATGCAGCCAGCTGAAATGAAGCAGCATGAAGTAATGCCGGATAATATAGACTAGACCCAAAGGACGCCACGTGAAACCAAGTGGAGTGGTACGAAACCAAGCAGAGCCGAATGGAATCAAAGGATATACGATAATGGCACGTGAAGTGAGTTGAAGTGAAATGCAATCTAACGAAGTCGAGTGAAACAAGATACAGTAAAGTCAAAAGACTGAGAAAATAAAATAAAGCGAGGCCAAGTGAAACGAACGGGGAATCACGTGAAGTCAAATGAAATACACGGGCATCCACAGAAGCCAAATGATGTAAAGTGAAGCCGGTTGAAGGGAAATCGAACGAAGTGATTATGGAGTGAAAGTGTTTGAAGTAAGGTGAGACAGAACAAAACGGCATTAGATGAAAGCAAGTGAAATGTTATGGCGGCAAGGGAAGCCAAATCCGGTCGTATTTAACCATCTGTAATCAGATACAGTAAGATGAAATAGAAGAATATGGAGTGAACGTAAGTGGAAGCAAATTAAATAACGCCAGTTGAAGCCAACTTAAAATAACACCGAGTAAAACGAAGTGAAGCGAAATGGAATGAAATGGCATCAAGTGATACCAAAATATATCAGACGACGGCAATTACAGAAGGATAGACCGAACGAAATTACATTGGAAAAAGCGAAGTGGAATAGATTGGAATAAATGGGCATGTGGGGGGCGGAGCAACGCGACAACAAATGAAATCAAATGAAAAGGCATCAAGCGAAGCCAAATGCGAACAAACTAAATACCTATAAAATATGATGAAATGAAATGGAATCAAACGGCATTTAATGAAGTGGGGCGAAACAAATAAACCGAAGTCATATACAGGAAATTCGCTGTAGCAGATTGGAGCCAATTCAGACCAAATGAATCCAACCAAGCCGGCGGGTGTAATGATCACCAACGTGTTGAGGAGGGCCCGCCTAGACCCCCTGAGTGACTGCAGCCCGTACACGATTGTCGGAAGCCTAATTGGGCTGCCGGCTATTTAACGTACGATTCCCGTTTCTTGTGGCATCTGCTCGCTGATGCACGTGCCCCTAGGACCTTACGCTCAGCCAGCGGTTGCTTGTCGAGATGGCTTGCTGTGTGTGTTGAGTGCGACTCAATTTCAACGATTCCATACACATTTCTAGGAAGCTACAATTGACAGCATGGTGATCTCTCCACGCTGCGCGTAACCGGACAATGTATGCGAGGGCAGTAACACGGGCATGAACGGCAAAGGGTCCAACTTACCCAAAGGATGGCGAACTTGTTGGCACGTCTCTCTGCGACCTCTGGAGAAAATGCCAGTCTACTTAAGCCAAGTCCCCGGGGCTGAAACTGGCAGCTTAGTGCCGTTTGGTGTAGTCTTTTTGGCTGGCTCTCTTGCCGTCTCAGCATGAATTGCAATGGCGCGGGTATGTGATAACCTCGGAGGCCACGGGCATACGGGGCTGGTGTAGTGAATTTTTACCACATTCAGGGCAATATTGCCTGCTGGCAGTTACACCTTGCTTATTGCGCTTTTCTATGCTTTGTAAACACATTTAGACTGGTTTAAATGCGGGCTGCCACTCATTGAGTAAGTACTCATTAAGTTCTGGAAATGTTGCACGTACAAAAGGTTGAGCTTTGCTCTGTTCTCATGTGAGGCTGACTTGGTAGCGTCTAGTACAACACCAAAAGTTGTAACTCACGTTTGCCCGCCTCTTCTTCTCCAGGCCTAGCGCCTCGGGCCTCCGTGCCAGGACGTGCTGTGACCAGGAGAAAACACATTTTCTTGCACGGAAAACAAATACAAGTACCCTTAAGCTCTGTGGATTTGTTTTCCGTGCTGCACTAGGTGCGAAACTTGACAGTTGTGAAGTTTAGTAGTAGCTGCGTAAGGCTGAGAGACAGCGTTTGCTCGCCGGCCCGAGAAAGTGTGCAGCGGTGACATAGGGACCTGCCCCACTGGGACGTAGCATCCGAATGGAGAGTTACTCAGTCCGAGTTTAGAACTTACGTTTTTTTGTGGATGTGCCTTTTCCTTACTAACCTGCACAAAAACAAGGCCTGGGCAGAAGAGGGACGGAGCGTTCGACGATCAGCAGCTTCCTTTTGTCGTTCTGCTTTGACACCCTATGGTGTGACGGGCTGAGGACTCTGCCTGAACTCATTAGTGAATTCGAAGATGCTTTGGGGCTTGTCTGGAGTAAACATTCACTACAATCGCGGCAAGCAATGCTAGCCTAAAAGTTTGCCGTGCTCGCTGTGTTCATAAGAAGCCTATTAGTGTTCATAAGAAGCCTATTAGCGTGTACGGGTTGTCACTTACTAAATAAGTTTTGAATGAGTTTGTTAGTTAATAAGTATTAAGATGTATTGGGTTGGACCGTACGTCAGAGCATCCTGACAGTGCAACAAAAAGTTGCGGGACATACTGGACTTTCCCCTCTTCCCAGCCCCAGCCCTAGCACGCGGGGCCGCTGCGCCAGGACGTGCGGGGACAGCCGAACTTGCCCGGAATAACGAACAATGGAATTATTTTAAAGATTTGGTTCAACTTGTTGTACTAAATAACAATGTACCGGGAGCGTGATGAGCCTCAGGAATACTCTGCTCGACGCAGAGTGGTAAGGAAAGGGAGTCAGGGCGTTTGAAGTGAAGACCAAAGGTGGTGCACCACAGACAGATACCTTTTCTTTACTGGCTTTTAGCCTATATTTCAGTGAGTTATTAATAATTTGAGGGTGTGGTTCACCACAATATGTTATAATGCAAGCTCAGGACTAAAGAGGGACTGAAAGTTCGTTCACCAGCAATCTCCATGGCCTCAAGTCCTTCTACTTAGTTCTTGCTAGCCCATTGTGTGAGGGGATTCGCGACCGTAAGGGTAGAATCACCAAGTGAGTTCTTCTTGGGGTCGTCTTATCGTTGGGGGGCACAAGTTGCGGAGCTGGGGTACTCGTTGTTGCTCACTGGTGAGAGAGGTTTGTCCCTGAGGTCCCTAAGATAACTAGAGCCCCAAATTCTGCTTCGTTGGCACACTAAGAGGCGTTTCTCACATTTTCAGCCTCAGGCCTCGCACATTGAGGAGCATTCAGTGCTATCAAACAGCGTGAATAGTTTTTTTTCCCCTCGGAACGGAATTCAAAGGAAATTAATAACTGAAAGACAAATGTGCTCCATATTAGAAGTTGCTTGGAAGCTTAATGACACTAACAGAAATAACAGTGGGTAAACCAAAAAACGACCTCGCCGCATAGACAAGCTTCGTCCTATATAGCTTTGCTAGACTGTAGTGAATTTTCACTACAATCACGGCAACCATGCCACTTTATCAGTCTCCCATGCTTGTTGCGCACTTGAGGCGCGTCTTTTCGTGTATGAATGTAAATGCTAAATGTCACTTATTCAAAAAGAGGTGGATTACATCAGACCCAAGCGAAGGTTTCATGATACTCAGTGCAACAAGATGCTGCGACTTGCGGTGGACCGGTGGACCGTCCCGTCTTCCCAGCACCAATCCCTTGGGCCGCTGCGCCGATACGAGTGGAGACAAAAAGAAACATTGTTTTCTGTTTAGAAAGAGTAACTAACTATCTGCAAGCTACTATTACGTTCGTTTAATCAATGGGAATGTATTTTGAACCTTCTGAAGCACAGTAATAGTCCATTTGCCACACGGAGACAGGGGTTGCTTGCAGGCAGGCTTCCAAAGGGAACTCTGGGGGGTGCCCGCCGAAGAGTATCACTCGGTACTGGCTATTAGCCGCCCGCCAAAGTATTACTTCTATGAAGGTAGCTGTATTTGTTAACATGTTGTGAAGCAAGGTTTCGACTGAAGAGGAACTGAGCGCCCGCGCACCAGCAGCTTTTATTGGCGTGCAGTCCCCCCATTCGTTTTAACCTTGTCCCCCTCTCGTTCGAGCGGGCTCGGAACCTGAATTGAAAATCATTAATGGGTACGCCTTGCTTGTATGTTTTTTTTGGAAGCACAAGTGGCGGATTGGAGATTCCTGGTTTGTTCGGTGCACCCGCTGGTGAGTGTGATGTCCAGTTATTGAGGGCCCTCAGACCCTAAGGGCTCCAAACTCCCCTTCTTGGCATGCAAAGGGGAGTTTTTCACAGACCCCTTTAACAGTTACTGGAACGTTCCTCTCCCTGAAGTGATGATAGTAGCACGCACCTTTATTGTGTGTTTCTTAGTACTTCGGCTCATCAGAGAGCAGCGCCCCGACTGCTGTCAGTGGAATCGGCCGTTAGGAAGAAAGGCTTGTCGAAATGGTCGAAATGGCGGAGTGCCAGCACTGGAGGCGCTGCTGGATGCCGCGTGAGGCATTTGCCGCCTACTGCATCGCTTTTCGTCCGGATACGCTATGTGTCTTCTCAAGTAGACCCGTTGGAAAGGCGGCCATAGGGCGCAACGGGTGAATTCCGGAATAAAGCTGCGGTTGTACGCTCCGCGCGATGAGCATTTAAGCGTCCGCTCTAATGTAAAGGAGTAGCGGCTATGTCGGAACCACATCTGTATTCGTCGGACCTGGTTTGAAACCTGCTGTGCACGTACATTCATTTGATGAGAAAAGATCACCTCTGTTCATACACAAAGCGGTGAGTTTCGCTTAGCAGTTTTAGAGCAACCTGCAGTGTTGCAAGGGCTGCGTTTCCCCTCAGGTGAGCAGAAGCGCTCTGTTTATGTATAATGCAATCCACATATCTGTCACTGGCCTTAAATAATCGTTACCTTCCTGTACGTACAGTTTTTCTGGTGCATTTGAGGCTAAGAAGACAGCCGATTTCGGATATCACAAGCGTTTGTTTCGCCGTCTTTTTGCTGAGAGGATTGAAGTCAGCAAACATGAACCACCTTTCGTCGTTTCCGTACGCGAACACCAGATTGTGCTTAGCTGGCGCTAGCTGGCTAGCTTAGGTTAAATCATGCCTTTTCAGAGGAGTTCTTCTGGTTGTCGCTCAGCTTCCTCTTCGACGTACCGCCTGATGCGACGCAGGTAGTTGGCCGCCTCCTCACCAGATGGCATATCTAGGCCCACAGTGCATGAGGAAAAACCGGTGTACCTGTTTACATGTACGTATATATCCGGAACGCCGCTGTTAATAATCACTTTCGCGCAACAAGCCGCCCTGTTGTCGGGGTGAGGTTCGTTAGGCACACCTGCCCTGACTAGCCATTAGGCACTACCAAACATAACAAGGGTCCTCCCAATCTGCCCCCACGGCCCTTAAGGAAACCGGGCTGAGGCGTTAGTGCTTCGTGACTCGCGCCCAGATGGCCACCTGCGCACCTGCCGCAACCAGCAGTACAAGCTAGCCCCACATGCAAAGACAACAAGGTCCGCCTTCACTGCATGCATTTGCACATGTGCCACTTGCCTACTCCTTCGACGGCAATCCACAATCTGACTACAGACATGCCAACCCAAGTAGCACCCACCCATAGGCTATGTTCCATTTGCAGTGGGAAGGAATTCAACTCAAATACCCCCCTACAACCGAAACCAATTAAAAGTCCAACTGGCATATCCCTCCTTACTGCTACATCTTGCATGAAGGGCTGCCCCTTACAGCTGAGACACCAGTAGCAACCCCAGGAGCAACAACAGCAGCAACCGCAGCAGCAACAGCAGCAGCAGGAGCAGCAACACCGACACAAGATCAGCAGCAGCCGCGGGAGCCACGCGCGAGACAGGCAGTTGTTCTGTTGCTTCTCAATAAAAATTCAATATATTTACTTCAATAAACCTAAAAATATATATTCTTAGCGTGCTTTCACAGGGGGGTGAGAGCTGCTGCAGAAGCAGCAGCAGCCCCCCTCCCTCCCCATGGTCGGGGTGTACAGACAGCTGGCTGCAGCAGGTTTGCTGCTGCTACTGATATCCTTTTTCTAGGAAACAAGAAAAAACATATTCTACAGATACAGCAAACCAGAAACTTCACATCAACACTCTCTCGTTGATATAAACACTGCTGCTGCAGCGTGCCGCCGCAGCAGCAACAGCAGCAGCAGCAGCAGCAGCAGTAGCCGCACGCAGCAGCAGCAGCAGCAGCAGCAGCGGCGGCGGCATCTAAGGGGCCTCGGCGGGCAGACGGTTTTCCTTATGAGTATTTAGGGTTGCACTTCTTCGTTTTGCAAGAGTCAGAAGCGTCTGTTGCTGCGTGTACAGCTTCTGCTGCAGGTGCTGCTGCTGCTGCTGCTGTTGCTGCTGTGGCTGTGGAGCCGGGAGCAAGAGCTGCTGCTGCGGGCGCTGCTGCAGTCGGCTGTGTGCTTTTCCCTCAGTGTTTGTTTTGGACTTTACTTGGAGTATCATTGAGGGTTTTGTTTTTCTTATCCATCTTCAGCAGCTCTTGTGTGTTGCTGCAGCAGCCCCCGCTGCTGCCCCCGCTGCTGCTGCCTCTGTTGCCGCCGGCGCTGCTGCTGCAGCTGTTGCCACGTAGCCGTTGCTGCTGCTGCTGCCGTTGCTGCTGCTGCTGCTTCCGCTGCAGCTGCCGCTGGTGCTGCTCCGCCTGCCCTCCCTCTTCCTGCAGCGCTTGCTTCTCCCGCTGCTCCGTCCTCTCTCCTCCTCTTCCTCCGCTGCTGCTGCTGCTGCTGCTGCTGCTGCTGCAGCAGGGGCGGCTTTTCGTGTGTCCGCGCGTGCGGCTTGAGTTCGGCCCCGTCTGCTGCTTCGCGTGTGCTGCTGCTGCTGCTGCTGCTGCTGCGGCTGCGGCTGCGGCTTCTGCTTCTGCTTCTGCTTCTGCTTCTGCTGCTGCAGCGCAGCAGCAGCCCTACCACGATGCCGCTGCTGCAGGTACACCCCGAGAAGGTCTTAGAAATTCCCTTCGCCCTCTACAGCAGCGCGGTGGTGCAGCTGACTTTAAGTAACATTTCTCCCCACCCTTTTGTTGCTTACAAGATTAAGACAACAGCCCCAAAGAACTACCTCGTCAGACCTTCCACCGGTGGGCATGCAACCTGCTGCTGTTGCTGCTGCTCTAGCTGCTGCTGCTGCTCTTGCTGTTGCTGCTCTTGCTGCTGCTGCTGCTGCGCCGGTTCTCGTCGTGCGCCTGGGGGTCGTGTAGCTGCTAGGGGGCGCGGGAAGCAGCTGCTGCACTAGATGCAGTAGGTGCAGCAGCTGCAGCAGCTGCAGCTGCAGCAGCTGCAGCAGCTGCTGCAGCAGCTGCAGCAGGGGGGTAGGGCGTAGTTGGGGGTTAGGCGGTTCGAAGGATCATGTTTAGCTGTGTGTGTTGCTGTTTTGCTGCTGCTGCCTCCGTTCTTGCTGCTGCTGCTTCCGCTCCTGCTGCTGCTTCCGCTCCTGCTGCTGCTTCCGCTCCTGCTGCTGCTGCTGCTGCTGCTGCTGCTGCAGGGGCCGTGCCTCGGGGGGAGAGCAGGTCGGTGCAGATAGTGCTTCAGGCAATGCGAGAAGAACCGTCCAAAACAGCAACAGATAGGTTTTTGGTTCAAGCTACAGCTGTACAGACAGCAGCAGCACTTCCCCGCAGCTACTGGCTCGAGCTGCCCAAGTCGGAGTTAGAAGAGACTCGGCTGAGTGTTAGTTTCAAGAGGGCGGGGGCAGCAGCAGCAGCAGCAGCAGACCCTGCCGCTGCTGCGGCGGCGGGAGGCGCTGCGGGGGGCGCTGCAGCAGCAGCTGCTGCTGCTGCTGCAGCAGCTGCAGCAGCGAGCGGGTCCCCAGAAAACGCTGCTGCTGCTCGACCCCAGACGGGCGGCGAGGATCAGGCGGAGGGCGAGGATGCTGCAGCAGCAGCAGCAGCAGCGCCGGGGAGCAGCAGCAGCGGCAGCAGCAGCAGCAGCAGCGGGGGGGATCTGAGGCAGCAATACGACCAACTCGTTGAATATACACTTGCAATGGAGCGACATAAAGAAGAACTAGCCAGGGAAAATGAGCTGCTGCGGCAGCAGCTGCAGCAGCGCAGCAGCAGCAGCTTGCTGGACATTTGGTATATCCCCATTTATCTCTTTGTAGGCGTGCTGCTGTGGCTGCTGCTGGACAGGGCCTTCAAAGGAGCAGCAGCAGCAGCATAGACAAACAAACCCGCTGCTGCGCTTAATTATGCAGCTGCTGCTGCAGCAGCTGCTGCTGCTGCAGCAGCAGCGCAGCAGCAGCGCAGCAGCAGCGCAGCAGCTGCAGCAAGAGAGACAGAGTGAGACACACAGAGACCGATGGACGGATTACACAGGCATGCGTGCATGCAGCAGCAGCTGCTGCTGCAGCAGCAGCTGAGGACACAAGTTGCAGCAGCAGATACAGCGTGCAGCTGCAGCAAGGGCTGCAGCAGCAGCTGCAGCAGCAGCAGCTGCAGCAGCAGCAGCAGCTGCTGCAGCAGCAACAGCAGCGGCAAGGAGGATTTTGACCTCTTCACAGATGACTCTCCTTTATATATATATAATATATTTATATATATTTCTATGAATATTTATATTTTATATATATTCATCTATATATATATATATATTTATCTATTTATCTATATCTATCGACTCTAAATGCATGCATGCATAATTGTATTTATATTCAATTATATAAATATATTTGTGTGTATGTACAAAGGCCCCCGTGTAGGCGTATGCGGGCGTAAGGCCACACAAAGCAGCAGCAGCAACAGCAGCAGCAGCAGCAGCAGCAGCAGCAGTAGCAGCAGCAGCAACAGCAGCAACAGCAGCTGCAGCGACAGCTGCAACTGGAGCAACAGCAGCAGCTGCAGCAGCAGAAGCAGCTGCAGTGCAGGAGCAGCAGCAGAAGCAGCTGCTGCAGCAGCTGCAGCAGCAGGAGCAGCAGCAGCAGCAGCTGTTGCTGCTGCTGCTGCTGTTTTGTGTGGGTTGGGTGTGGGTGTATGAAGAGACAGAGACAGTGACTACTGTCTCCTTCATTGTTTTCTGTTTATTAAAAAAAAAACATTAAATCATAAAAGCACAAAAGCTGTCTATTTGCTGCAGCTGCTGCTGCAGCTGCTGCTGCTGCTGCAGCCGCTGCTCCTGTTGCTGCAGCAGCAGCTGCTACAGCTGCTGCTGCTGCTGCTGCTGCTGCTGTCACCACCTCTGAAGACTATCAAGTAGCTGCATAGATATAGATGAATTAGTATATTTATATGTAATATACATATATTTAATATACATATAGGTATTATATATATATATACATATATACATATATATACATATATATATATATATATATATATATATATATATATATATA
>HG713532.1:0-11861 GCA_000499725.1 Eimeria brunetti
TGTGCTTATTGCTTGTTGACGAGACGCTGCTGCTGTACGGTGATGCAACGTGCATCAGACAGCCCGCAAATATTCACTCCCACTGCCGTGAGCATATTTGTGGCAAGCACACAATTCAGCAAGTGTGTAGAGGTTAGACAGAACCATCGGATATTTGGACGAAAGAGGAATGTGTTAACGCGGTGTAGAAAACACTTTCTGCTCGATGGCGGCAACAAGTAAGTGTCTTCAGAAGAGCAACTGATGCGGCGATGTTTGAATTTGCTTGCGGAGACGGGATACCATAGCCTCGGTGAAGGTGTGATGCAGCTAGTGAGTTGGAATTGCATCACATAGATATCAGCAATTTTGAAGAAGCAATGAGGCTACATAAGCGCGTGGAGTCTAGATATGTCTCACTGCTTGTCCAACGCGGGCAGATAATAACCAGAAGCAGTTTCTTGTCGAGCTGATGGCCTTGCTCCACAGAGTCTGTGTTGCTGCATCTGCTATTAGGTATCACGCCCAAATATGTGTGCATCGATGTCGCGCTAGTTAAACCCATTACGTGTACTCGGGAAATTTAGGGTTTTTACGAGCCAGTAAACATTGGTTGGAGTGTTCACCGTGCTGCTTGACACGGAAGAGGGATAGTCGCTTAGCCCCGAAACACTAAAGAGAGGCCAAGCCTCTCTTTGTAGCAACATGGTCGGAGTTTCGAAATGCATATAAACAGGTAGTAAGAATATGGCTACTTTTGGGTACCCGTATTTTGGCTTTAAAAGCGATATGATACACATTTGTGACTAAGAGCTGCTCAGCAGCCGGGATTTCCGAGATTGTTTACAATCGTTTTCGCTTTCGTTGGTTCCTTAGGATCACGGCATATATTCTGTGCCCTTCCATGTGCACATTGCACAGGCTTTATCAGAGGTATTCCAGGTAGGGCAGCCGTTGCATGGTGTACTGGTGATGCAAAGGAGATATTTTTTACTTGATTGGGGCGGCCACTGGCTGTGTGGCAAGCCAGAGTTTGCGTTCCTGGTGTTCCGAATGTCTGTAGGCCGCATATTGATCATAATTATTATAATTGCGCGTTGCAGAAAGTGCGTGAATACCAACTGTTGTCTGCTCGCTTCCACTGCGTATATGGCACAGTTTGTCCATTCGGTGCTTGGGGCGAGTTGCCGAAATGCCGGTTCACGCAGAAGTCGAGTGACCAACAGTCCCGTCTGTAAGCGCGGTACTGGCTTCTGTAGCTCCACTGAGAGCGGAAAATGGCATCGCGTTTTACCCAGATCTGTTCGTGTGTCTCTTCGTTCTGCTCGTTCGAGGCACTAACAGTGGGCCTTGCAGGTTATTACACAGACAGGCATCTGGCATTGCGGTATAGGGGGTTTCTACTCAGGTGACAGCCGTGGGGAGACAACAGCACGGCAGGCGGTGCAGCACGACTGCAGGGCATCTGCAAACATGTGCTATCAATGAGACAACGGCGGGCGAAGTGCTGGTAAAGACATTTTACAGGAAGTGCGTGGATGGAGGGTCTTGCGGGAATTCTCTGCTTCGGCCCTTGTGTGTGCGGGCGGATGCAAGTCACAGAGTAGTGCCTCCGCATCTTGCCAAGCATGATTAGATTAGATTCTGTTTAGTTGGTCCTAACCATAACTGTGACCATCCTATGTTCTCCTACTTCATAGCTTTATTGTTCAAAGGGAGTACGAGAACTACATGTTTGCGGTGCTCCACGCGGATGTAGAGTTGGCCGCTCCTCCCCGTTGTGGCGTTAAAATTGATCCTCCTAGACTGGAAGGGGTGACGTCCTTGGGGAGGCGAAAATTAGGCTAGGAGATACTTGGGGGTGTATGAGTATGTTTTTGTGCACTGGATTCCCATATGCATGATTCAGCAAGTGCGCTGGCGCCATCAATTATATATGGTCAAATTTCATCTGCCCACGAAGTCGGATCCGCTGCAATACAGAACGTATAAGCAGTTGTGTTCCGTTAACCCCTGGCCTGACGCTGTTGGCCTTTGTGGCTCCTCGACACAACGGTCGCGATCGGGCTCCCCATCACTTTAATTGTGTACCACTTTACCGCATTGCGTAAAAGCACTCCTGATGTTACGATTCCTTCAGAGATGTACGCTCCTGTCCAGCCATTCGTCTGACTTGTGCTCCAGTACCGGTTTCTTATGAGAGCCGACAATAGCGGTGCTGCTCAAGATAGTGGCAGCACCGGTTTTCAAAGGGGCGAAGATGGGTATTCCGGGCTTCGTATGGTATTCAATGCATGCTTCTTGATTGATAGGAACTGGAGGTGACTAGAGACAGGACAACAAAACGGCATTGACTTCCCTGGTCGACGGGCGATGGGCGCGGCTTCGCTGGAGGCACGACATAGATGGTGAGCAAAGACAGCTACTTTGAAGCAATCTCATAGGCACGAACGAGTGCGACACATTCCTTTTGAATGGCCGCAGCTTCAGAGCAGGTTGCAAGCTCTGTTATGGGGCTCCGTGGTACCTCGGAACCAAAATGACGATTGGGTAGTACATCCTGTTGTTGGCAGGGTCTGTCGCTGGTTGTTTTCAAGGCAGTACGACTACTACAGATGGTGTATGCTTCCTCGGATTAGAGTTTGCAAAGCCGGTGCTAGCGTTCAGTGCAATGAGCTTTTGAAGCGCTATAAAGCATGGCAAACGCCATCAGGGCTGGCTTAGGTATTAAATTAAGCTGACCAAGCATCTCGCAGGCGTGCACAGTATCGATAATAACGTGTTCCACCAATTGGGTTGACGACATGGCGCTTTGACCTGCACTATAAAGGATGCTTGCTGCTTATCGAAGACGCGGACCTGCTCTGGTGCGATGCAACACACGTGAGGCTTAACCAGGAGATGCACATGTGCTGCAGTCAAGGTCACTTTGGTGAACGCTTGGTGCAGGCAGTGCGTCGAGATCATGCTCTGGCTTTTTTGTCAGCAAACTGGAATGGCGCCAATATGTATGTATGTATGTGGAATTGTGTTTGTCCGCCGTTGCAGCCATTGAGCGCGT
Organism: Eimeria brunetti; assembly: GCA_000499725.1. Lineage (NCBI taxonomy): Eukaryota > Apicomplexa > Conoidasida > Eucoccidiorida > Eimeriidae > Eimeria > Eimeria brunetti. The sequence continues at coordinate 3,041 of HG713532.1, forward strand.
CACCAATATTGCTCAGCTGCCTGAGCCTGGGGAGCCAACCCAAATCTTCCATGTGTCCAGAGGTCCACTGCCACGGCATATTTGGCCAGGTAAAAGTCTTACAACTGCCAGTACTGCTGGGGTTGCAGGCGTAACACAGTGCAACTGCTTGGTTAGAAAGGTTATGCAGTACTCATCCTTCGGTGAGCGAATGTGTATTCTCACTGCTGCATGCATATTTGTGGTTAATGCGGTTTACAGCGATCGGGTAGTTGGGAAATATGGGGGTATTTTACTTGGGTAGAATCTCGTAAAAGCAGTGGCGCACCACAGTTAGAGCTGCAGTTGGGGAGGATGTTGCCTACCTATGAAATAGTCGCAACTGCCGTCGCTGCTGTGTGGCGCACCACTAAAACAGTTGGTCTAGTGCTACATCATGACGAATGGGTAGTCACTCGTGAGAATGTCTACTTGAACGTTCGAGCCGACTGGACTGAGGCCATACGGGACGTTTGCTACTTGTTGGATCAGTGTAGCGACAGTGTCCCATAGGAAAACGCTTCTTGTGGCGGGATCGCGAATTGTCCCCTCAGTGTGGCCAGCATGCTACAACAATGGTGCAGCAAGTGCCTGGGAAGATCGCCAGTCTCCGTCTTACTCCACTTAAATGGGGTGGCAGAAACACGAACGCAGCTGCCCGAAAGCGTTGGCTTCTCAGTTGTGTTGGCACTGTGCGCGAGATTGGTTTGCGAGGACTGCAATTGCTATTCGGCGTTGTGCCACCTCTTCCTCCAGTCTCGTCACTCTGCTCTTCCCTGCAAGGACTACAACGTTGTGTGTTTAAATGGGAAGGTCTAGTCAACAATGCGATGCGCCCTAAGGCATATACGGGTTGTTTGGTGGGAAGGGAATTTGGTTGTTGGATGAAATAAAACACACTGCGCAGCAACGACTAGTCTGCGTATGGTTGCCCAACACTGGGCAAGTTGGGAGCACAGCTGGGTGCAGGCAGTGCGCATACCATCTCGTTTTTTTATTTGCTAGATGCCCTGAAGGCAGCATTGCTTTTCATATGCTATTCAGATGATGCACATAGCTGCAGAGCAGCCTCAGCTTGTCAGCGTATTGTTACCATATTTCGGCTCGTATAGTTTGCCGCGATCACATATGCACGTGCTATTAATAGGATGTGCGCTTTCTGCATTAAAATGATTAAGGCTGTGCTAATGTGCGTGCTGCCCGGCACGTAGAGGCAGTCGTCCTCCCGCTGGTGGAAGTTTCTACCCAGTGTTTTAGTAGCTGGCAGGGCATACAGAATACGCGGCGTTTGCTACTGGTTGGAACCATGCACGGGCGGTGTTTCATAGGTAAACACTTGATCCCCCGGCACGCTGGTTTCGTGCAGCTGCTCTCTCATTTTTAATGACCCATGCGATGCTTTTAGCTGGAGCGTACGTTGTTGCTGTGCTTTTTAACGGACTAGGAAGAGTACGTCTTGAACTGCTTATTGCTCGGTGGGGGACAGCGGCCGACGTCAGGCGATGCAGTCCGCATCCGTCAGCTATCAAAAGTGTTTCTGCACTTCCTTGAACGTCACTGTGGCTACGCATAATGCAGCAAGTGCGTATATGGGGGAACTTGGATGTTCGTTGTTTGTTCGGATTCGCGTAAAAGCAAGCACGCACCACAGGTAGGGCCGTAGTTTCGGAGCACTTTGTTGAGCTTCGATATTGCCGCAACATGCGTTGCTCCTGTCTCCCCACCACTGAAACAATCGGGCTCCTGCTTCATTATTCGACAGCTGGATTAGCGCAGGCGAGTGTTCCCACTCTGCTGCTGTGTTGCTGAGAAGCATTGACAGGTAGTCCGCGGCTGCTGCTTTTTGGANGAGTGTTCCCACTCTGCTGCTGTGTTGCTGAGAAGCATTGACAGGTAGTCCGCGGCTGCTGCTTTTTGGAACACTGCAGCCGCCGCTGCACATAGGGATGCACTTGATGCAGCGGCGTTTCTAGCTGCGCGTTTAACGTTGCGGGGTTTTTGAGATGAATGATCCTGCTGCAGGCGCTTGGTGGGGTCGCTATTTCTGCTTGAATGAAGTGACGGAGCCACCACACATACAGCTTCTGTGCCGCCTCAGTCTCTCGGAATTCCTTTCATTGCGTGAATTCCGAAGTTTGTAGTCTCCCCATTTGCTCTCCGTCGTGGTGCCGCCTCTTTCCCCTGCACCAGGGCTTTATTCTACCGAAGTCCTCCCAGGACTACCGATTTGTGTGTTTTCACAGAACTGCCTAGTCAGCAGCTTGATGCCCCCAAAAACATGTATATGCTATTCGCTAGAGACTGGAGATAACTGTGGGGTGGAGTGATACCGAGTGCACAACAAGGACACGTCGTAGCGTAGTTGCACACACTTGAACAGGCTGGGCGAAATGCTTGGTGCAGAAGTTCGTAGAAAACATATTCACTAGAAGGACTGAAGATAAAAAGCGCTTCCAGACGAAGCAGTGCTGCGTGGCAGCGGCAGCTTGCAAGCACGNAGAAGGACTGAAGATAAAAAGCGCTTCCAGACGAAGCAGTGCTGCGTGGCAGCGGCAGCTTGCAAGCACGCTCATGGCCTCAGTTGGCTTCTGCACTTTTCCGTGATCACACTTTTGTATATGCATACGATGTTATTATCTTGCATGCATGTTCGTGCCTGGCTGTCCTAGTCTGCAGGAAATGTACACGTCTTGATGTGCTTTGTTTCGGTGAGGAAAGGCGTCGTCCGTGGGGCTACGCAACGCTCATCCGTCAGTGTAAAGAAAGGTGTGTTCTCACTGCTTTAACCTTAATTGTGGCTACCACACGCGGCAGCGAGTGTGTAAATATGTGGAACGTTGTTACGAGGGCGATGTCGAGTGGATGCGTACGCATACAAAGAGCTGGCCTGCAGCTTCTGCAAGCGTTGCCGGACTCTGGGGCCGTCGCAAAAGTTGGATATTGCTAGGGGTCCCACCACTAAAGTACTTTATCTCCAGCTGCATTATATGACATTTGCATTACCGCTGCTGAGAGTTTCATCCTGATATCTCAATAGCTGGCAGGACATACAGAATACGCGGCGTTTGCTACTGGTTGGAACCATGCAGGGGCGGTGTTTCATAGAGAAAAACGTGATACTGCGGGAATGGTGCCCAGCGTGTGCTTCTTTAGGCGAATACATACCGGAAAAAACACAAACTCGACGCAAAAGTGGTGGAGCAAGCGCATGGTGAGATCGGATGTCCCCGTCTTAAATGAAGCGGCAGCGGCACCGAAGGCGCTGTTGGAAAGCGTTGGCGTTTCAGTTAGTTTAGCTGTGCCCTTTTGTTGGTTGTTAGAGGTTACAGTTGTTCCCCACCGTTGCGCAACCCCTTCCGTTTACCTTGCAGGCTTGCTCCGCCGGAGTCGTTGCAAGACTACAGCGTTGCGTGTTGGCTTGGGATGATCTAGTTAGCAGCTTGATGTGCCCTGGCACAGGTCCGGCTTACTTGGTAAAAACAACAGACACCTGTTGGACGGCTTTAAGCCCACTGCGCAGCAAAAGCCAATTTTACATGGTGGCAGGAGTGCTTGGTGCAGGCGGTGCGCAGACCACCTATATTCCGGATAAACTGAAGGGAGAAATCTTCTTCATGTGCTGCACACGTGTACAGAGCACCGCAGCTTCTAAGCAAATTGCTAGCTTCTTTCCGCTTTTGTAGCTTGCCGCGACAACATTTTCATGTGCTGTTGATGGTCTGTGTGAATTTTGCAGTTGCGTTGATCGATGAGGTTTTGATATGAACACCGCGAAGCGAAGAGAGGCAGCCGCAGTAGGAGATGTCATGCACATCTGCCAGGGCGTAAAAGTGTTTTCTTAATACGGTGAGCATATTTGAGGATACCACATACTGCAGCAAGTGTGATACCAAGTACTGCAGCAAGTGTGTAGATACGCAAACGCGGATATTTGTCGTTTGGCCGCTGTCGCGTGGACGCTGATACTTGTCAGAGACGGGACTCCGCTTTCGGCAAGCTCTTCCGACCTCTGACGTCGTTGCAACCGCCGGTTTCTAATGGGTCCCGCGTAACTAAAGCACTTTATCCCCCGGTTCATTGTTTGGTTAATGTATTACCGCGGGAACGCGCTTCTATATCACAGTGCCGTTACTGGGAAGACTAGGGGAACAAGAAAGTTCTGCCTTCTGTTGAAACGGCGTTGCGATCGTGTTTCATAGCGCAGGTGTTGGCACTGCTGTATTGCCAGCTGTGCATTTGACGCAGAGAGCAAATGCTCCATGCAACCATATTTTACTGCAAGTAGTTTGCGGGATGGTCACTTTCGCGTCTCAAATGGAGATGAGGGACCATAAAGGGGGCTGCTCGGTATCCTCAACCTCCCACTATTGTTAACTCTGTGCCGCTTTTCTCCGTCTGTAGTGGAGACAATTCCCGGTCAGCGCTGCTACATGCCTTTCGTTTGCCTTTAAGCCTATTCTTCATGGTAGGGTAGTCAGCAGCTTGGTGCTCCCTGGAACAGATGCCTGTTTTGCTGAAACTGGAAATAGCAGTGGGTTGGTGCAAAGTCCGCTGGACAGCAAGAGCCAATATGCGTATGGTTGTTTAGTACCAAACGTGCAGAGGGTAGGTGCTTGGTGCAGGTGGCTTGAAAACAACTTAGTTTAATATCCTCCACCTACACACATTTCACTGCGTAGCAGCCGCAGTTGGTGGGCAGTGTTGCTGGATTTGTTCGGCTTTTACAGTTTGCCGCGATATCGTTTGTGATCAAGCCTATGTCGTTATTAGCGTGCGTGTAAGCTGTTGCTATGATGGCGATTGAGGGAGTAGAAACACTGCATGTCCTGATGCGCTTATTCCGTACAGAGGCGAGGCAGTCATGGTAGGGAGGTGCAATTCTCATCCGTCAACCCATAGGCGTGTGTCCTCACTGCTGTGGGTACAACTGTGGTCAAAACGCTCTACAGCAAGTGAGAACATAAGAACACGTGGGAAGCCATCCCTTGGGCTGAGCCCAGTATACGCAGGCACACACCACAGATGATGCTGCAGCTATTGACTGCGACGTCGACCTAACGAATTGTCCCAATCACGGTTGGTGGTTTCTCCTGCACCATTATAGCAACTGGCACCATGATACACTGTTTGACGACTGCACAATAGATGGTGAGCGTTTCTACCCGACCATTCAGCTACTGACACATCGTATGGCATACGCACCGTTCGCTACTTTTTGGAACAATGTAACGACCACGTTTCATAGAGAAGCTGCGTATACGGCGGCATTGAGAATCATCCGTTCAATGTGGTCAGCATACGTTCGATGAAAAAATGGTGCAACAACTGTTCGCTGAGATCGGCACTTTCTCTACTTAGCTGATCAGCAAACACAGAGACAACTACTCGGCAGCCCCGGCGTCTCCGGCGTCTCAGCGCTGTTTACGCGGTGCCGCTTGGTCGGTCTGTAGGGACTGTAATGGCTGTTCGGCGTTGCGCCGCTCCTTTTGTCTGCCCTGTTGCTTGGCTCTTCAGAAGTAGTGCAAGGACTACAGCACTGCATGCTTACATGTAGAGGTCTATTCAGCAGCTTGATAGGCCCGCGAACAGGTTGATTGCAAGAACGAAGAACTGGCTGTTGAATGGCTTCAAATACACTTTTCTGCAGAGAGCCAATCAGCATGTGGCTGCACAGCACTGAATCTAAGACGAAGAGCGGTTGGTGCAGGAGGTGGGTTGGCGGTCGAATGAATGTAGTCCAGCTGGACTGCGGAGACAAATCATGCATAGGCGTGTCACAGACCTGCTGACGTGGAGTTGCTGAGCAGCTGCGCCTTTCAAGCACGCCGCTGGTTTTGCTAGGCTTCTGCACTATACAGTGATCACAAGTGCGTCTATCCACGCTTGCTATTGACGCGTGTGTTTTTTATTGCTGCGCTGTTTTTTGCGGGAAAGAGGGTGCTCGCACGGCTTGGTGTACGTATTGCTTGGTGAGAAGATATCGCCATAAGGTGATGGAGTGCGCATGTGCCGGGGCTCAAAAGCGTGTTCCTAGTGCTGTGGGCATAGGTGTGATTNTAAGGTGATGGAGTGCGCATGTGCCGGGGCTCAAAAGCGTGTTCCTAGTGCTGTGGGCATAGGTGTGATTTACATGTGCGTTCGCACTGCGTTTAGCACACCTGTGGACAACCTGCACTGCAGCAAGTGTGTAGATGGGAAAGCAGGGGCATCGGCTACTCGGGCCGAATCGCGTAGACTCAGATGCATATCAGAGATCGGGGTGCAGTTCTGCGAGCTTTGCTGGACCCTCAAAGGAACCGGAAAAGATCCTGGGGCGCGCGTCGCTGAAGCAATTTGTCCCGTCCTTTATTATTAGGCGGCTGTATAACAGCTTGTGAGTGCTCCTACACGAAAGCCCAGTTGCTGGCAGGCGTAACTGCTCACGCCGCGTTTGCAAATTGTTCGAAAGATGAAATGGCATGTTTCTGTGTTTCATAGGAGTACAGGTGATACGGCCGCATTACAAATCATCCGTTCAAAGTGGCGACCATAATTTCGATGCGGGCCTGCTGCAGCAAGTGGTTGGCAGAGCCATTATTTTCTCTGGTCACTTGGACCAGCACAAGGGCAAATAGAGCTGCCCGACAGTATCAGCTTGTCACTACTGTCGAAGGAGTGCCATTTGATCGGCATGTAAAAGGCTGCAGTTGTGTATAGAGTTGCGAAACCACCTTCGTCCGCCCTGTCTCTCTGGCCCTTCGAAGTCCTGTAAGAACTACATCATTGTGTTTGTGCATGTGGGAGTTTATTTTGTAGCTACAAATGTGCCATATGCCTTGAACCAGATACAGGCTAACTGGTGGTAAGGGATGTAGCTGTCTGGCGGCTTTATACCCAGTGTGCTGCAAGCGCCAGCATGTGTTTGCACAGCACTGAGCACCCTGGCAGGCATGATTGGCACAGGAGGTGCGTTGACAATCGGATAAATTTAGCTCAGCTGAACTGAAGGGAGAATTCATGTGCCCATGCTGCACAAGGCTGCGTAGAAGCCACAGCATCTAGGCACTTTGTTGGCTTCATTATTCTTTTGCAGTTGGTCGCGGTCACATTTGTATGCATGCATGCATTTCTATCAGCTGGCGTGTATTGGATTGCTAAGATTTGTAACAAAAAGAAGAGAAGTACATATCTTGATACGATTATTGCTTATTGTGGACAGGCGGTCTCCATAGGGCGATGCAACGCGGAACCATTAGCGCGCAAATGTTTGTTCCCACTGCTATGATCACTTTGGGGTAGGCGCACAATGCAGCAAGTGCGTAGATGGGACGCCCGAGGCTTTCGCTAATTGGAGGGAATAGAAAACGTGTAAAGGTGAAGGCACGCCACATACGAGGCTGCAGTCTGCGAGAGCGTTTCCGTCCTTTGAAGTTGCTGGAGCCACCGTTGTTTGCGCATCTCGAGTCACTGAAATTGTTGGGCTACTGCATAACCCCGCTAAAGCGTTTCTATTGGGATATTCGGCTAGGGATTGCATTGGGGGCAAATGCGGGGCCTGCTACCTGTTGAAACAACAGCGACGGTGCCTCATACAAAAGCATTTGATACGGCGACATCGCGAATCGTCCGCTCTGTATAACTAGCATACGTTCGATGCGGACCTGCTGCAGTAAGTACTTGAAGTGGTCGGCACTTATTCAAATAAGCTGTACTAGCAGCAGAGATACAGCTTCTCGGCAAAATCCGCGTCTGCGTACTTTAGGCGCTGTGCCGTTTGATCGGTTTGTAGAGGCTACAATGGCTGTTTGGCGTTGCACAACATGGTTTGCCTGCCCTGCTGCTTCGCTTCTGCGACGTCCTGTCTAGACTACAGCATTGGGATTCTACCTGGGAGAGTCTAGCCAGCAGCCTAATGTGCTTTAGACTAGATACAGGTTATGTGGGGGGAAGGGAGGTAGCTTTATTATGGCTTAATATCCACTGTGCTGCAAGAGCAAACGCGCATTTGGTTGCAAAGCACTGAACATGCTGGAAGAAAAGCTTGGTGCAGGCGGTGCGTTTGCAACTTATATTGGTATAGTTTTGCTGAACGGAGGGGGGGGATTCATCTATTCATGCTGCACAAGGCTGCGTAGCAGTCGCAGCATCGAAGCGCGTTGTTGGCTCCGTTACTCTTCTGCAGTTTGCCNTGCACAAGGCTGCGTAGCAGTCGCAGCATCGAAGCGCGTTGTTGGCTCCGTTACTCTTCTGCAGTTTGCCCTTGATCGCAGTTTTGGGTATTCGTGGACATTGCTGAATCGTGTGCATTAGGCGCCCGTGCTTTCCAGACAAGAAGCAAAAGTGCATGCTTTGGTATGCGTGATGCTTGGTGAGGAAGGGCTACCTCCATAAGGTGATAGAACAACATCCGCCAGCGCGCTACACTCTGCGGCCACTGTTGTGGACATATTGGTTGCAACCGCACAATGCAGCAAGTATGTATACGGTGGGCGAAGACATCTGCTGCCTAGGCGGAAAGGGAGCTCCGTAGGCGCCGTGGCGCACTGGCGATGAGGCTGTGTGGGACAGCGTATCCGTCCTCCGAGGTTGCCACAGCCGTCGTCGACCCTGCATCCCCCATCATCAAAGCAGTTTGTCCACTCACCACTGTTTCGCCCCAGTATAGCGGGTAGGGACATTTTACAGTAGCATGCAGTTATGTAATGCACCATGTCCAGACGCGGTGTTCGTTATTCGATGGAACAATCAGGCCTTAGTGTCTCGCAGAAAAACACTTGACCGCGCGGCATCGCAAATCGCCGGCTCCCACTGCACAGGATGCACT
>HG713533.1:0-11857 GCA_000499725.1 Eimeria brunetti
CTAAACCAGCGAGCGACGAAAATGCCGGATGAAGCTTCTCCGCATCGCTGATGCAGACCTGAGCACACAAACTACACAACTTCACGGTATTCGCACACGCAGGTCCACTAGCTCTACGCCAAAGACAGCGTACACTACCACTAGCAGAAGGAGCTAATTCCAATCGGATTGAGAGAACCAACACTAAGATTATTTTGGCCTGTACGTCGATGCAGCTGGCTGCATGTGTGGTTTTTGTCGAATGTCGCCTTATTGGAGGACCAAAGAGAACCACAGGGGTTCAAGACACACGGGAAATATTACGTACCAAGAACAGGCTGATCGCCTTTTTTCCGTGTGCCTCCGCTCACTATGCTAGGGCTTTATCTCCACATTGTCATATGATGCAGAACGTGGCCAAAAATGTGTGGCGGATACATTAATTGGCACCGCTTCAAGCACACAACAGGCTAAATAATCTTGCCCATTCATAAACCCTCCACCGCGAGACGGATTTCACTGTCGTTAGTATCACCTCCGCTACAAATTAAACGTTCTTGCCTGCGAACTTCGTTAGAATCTACAGAATTCGTTTAATTGCGCCGTCTGCTCTACTCCGCTCTCCGTCAGTTGTCATCCGCAGACCAGCTAACGTCACCGTTTCATCCATTCACCGAACCCATTTGTAGTGTGAAACTCCATCACGCAGGGGCGTATCGGACAGATGAAACGTTTAGCCTATGTATACACGAAAGTAAATCGCAAGTTAGGCAAAATGAACTCTCCCATCTTCTCTCCCGGCAAATCCACGAGTATGCACGCATCCATCTACGCATGCATGCCAACGATCAGTAAGCCCGGCATGTAAACTAACTCGTAACTGTGCCGACCGGATGACTTTGCTTATACCCCCATACCTTCTGGAAAGCCACTGGCGAGTTCGCAATGCTACAGTAGGTTCCGCCACACCAAGACCGTTGATGCGCACACACAGACTGCACAACTCCGAGATGTTCACACATGCTGGTTGGCCAGCCCGATGCCCAATACTGCATGCACTCCTATTCGCATACACAGCCGGTTCCAGCAGGGAAAGCGAACCAAATCAAAACTTAATATAAATTGCAGGACCGTGTAATTCACTAGTTTGCGGCGTCCTTATTGAGCAGGGGTGTGGTTGAAAATGCGCAACAATCGAGAATGTTCGAGATGCCCGTGACATATTACTTGCGCAATGCACCAGGGTATGCCTTCCCGCCGCTCCCTACCATGTTGGAGTGCTATGAAACACCCACCGTGACTCCCCAAATTCCTTCACAAATCGGTAATGCATCCCTTGATTGCACCGCCGAACTGCTAACTCTCTACAAAACCGGCTGGACGTCTATATTACCAAACGTGCGACACAAATGTGAGAAGCCATCCCACTAGCGCCTTTTTCATTGTCGAAACACCCCTTCCCAAAAGCTATCATGAAAGGGACCCACCTAGTCCAATCGCGCTCAAGCTACGTCTCATAGTGCAACTTTAGTAAGGTGCATTCACGCACACACAAATACCAATAGCAACATGAATTCCCAGTTTTACTCTCACTACAGCTCCTTGAAATAAACGCAACACTACCCCTAACTGCGCCAAACGAGTGCCTCTGCTCCTGAGCGCATCCTCTCTGCCCAACACAGAGCACTATCGATAGCAAAGAAAGCTTCCCTTTCCCCGCTCATAGAAGCGCACGCACAAACCACATTAACCCACGGTACTCACCTGCGCGGTTCCCTTAGCTCCGAGCAGAATACAGCATTAACTGCTGTTAGCAGACGCATCTTATTTCAAACACATCACGCGAACAAACCCCAAGCCTGCTAGCGATTGCAGGGTAATCTGGTTTGCTCCATGGGGAGGCTTTGAAGAATGGGTTCTGGTCAGAAAGCCAGCGACAAGCGAAAGCATTCCGGACATGCCACAAGCACCGCGCAAGAAAAGGGTGACCGCCTGCCATCGGCCTGCCTCATGTTGTACGAGTCCTATCAACACGCTGGCGATGGCGGTCAAAAACGTGTGACGGATGCATCAACGGCCACTATTCAGAACGGAAAACAACTCAACTAACCTTGCCCAATTAAAGACACTCGCCTGCCCGACAGGTTTCTGAATCTTTTGTGTTATCTAACAGATATCGAATGCCCTCAATTTTCCATGTTCTTTCTTACGACTGGAGTGAGTATTTACAGAACTCGTGGTGGATGCGCCATCAGCCTCGGCCAGCCCTTTCTTACATTTGACAACCGCAGACCAACTCCCATCACTGCCTCACCGATTCACTGAAATCATGCCTAGTGTGAAGCCCTGTATCGCAGACGCGTACCCCATCGCCACAAAATCAGATGCACAAAGACACCAAAGAGATACACAACTTAACCAAGTGTGTTTCCACTCCTCACACCGCATGTCTGAACAGATGCGCGCACGCATGTACACATGCGCGCATGCCATCAGACAGCAGTAGAAGTACACAGACTCATCACTGCTTCGCAAAAATGGCGGTGCGCCGGGGTGCGTACTGCCTGGGCAGTTTCGACGCGAGCTCAGAATGGCTCAGAAGGCTCCGCCACACCGCGGCAGCAGATTGGCACAGGCATTATCCACACTTCCACGATACTAACGCACGCCAGTCCGTCACTTTTCAGCCCACTACTGTATATTTGCCTTTCCGCAGACAAAGCTGATTCCAACGACGGTAGGCGGAATAACCCAAAACTTAATATTGTCTGCATGTTGATGCAGCTGACTGCATTGGGGTCTTTGTCGAATCGCTCCGTGTTCGAAGACCAGCGCGGATCGGGATAGCCCCAGACGACCTTGGAGCACCACGTTCGTGCACACGGATGACCTAGTTTTCTTTTTCTTCTAAACACTATTTTGGAGTGTGAATATCACTATCTTGTAATGTACCTGGCGTGCATAAACCAACTGCATACTAATACCCTGCTCCCGTTTCTACCACAAAACAGCACCTCTTTTCTCCGCAAACTGGGAACATCCCCTCACACTAAGGTGAATAGCCGGTACCGCTAATTTTTTTGCAAGTGTCATTATAACTTAGACAACATGCGATGGCCGCGCCGGTGGCATCGGCCCGCCCTTCGCACTTCTTGTCCCCTGCAAAGGTATTATCACTGTATATACGTAACCGGGTTGGCCATCAATGGTATGGTATGGTATGATGCGGTTGATATATTGTCAGACGCGGGTGCGCTGTTCACCGTGGAAACATCCCCTCCCTGAAAATGCCAAGGACGGGAACGTACTAATCAAAATGGGCTCCAGCGCCTTTCATACTGCAACTTTATAGCTGTAGGACGGCACGCATCCATCGATCCAAAGAAGATCATAGCCTATGCAAAAAGAACTCCCACTTCTCACATCGAAGCACCCGTGAAAAGACGTAACAGCACCAAGGACACTGCCGTGCCAGCGGCTGTGCTGCTAAGCGCATACTTTCTGGACGAATCAGGGCGTTGTCCTACCAGCAAGGAAAACGTCGCCTCATCGCCCCCATAGACGCGCGCACACAACGCTCACTCAAGGGTATCCTGCATCTCTGCCTAATACCGCATATACAATCTTATTTCAACCAGGGCAAGCGAACCAACCCCTAGCTTACTAGCCGCTGCATGGCAATACAGCTGGTTGCACGGAGCGTCCTCGACGGATCGCTGTAACATGGAAGACCAACGACAATCGAAAGTGTTGAAGGCGTGCGGGAAATTTCACGTGCCAAGAGCAAGCTGATAATCTGCTTTCCGTTTACCCCTGCGTATTTCGTTGGCATCCGACCACCACTGGGCTAAAATATTTCAAATATGGTCGAAAATGCGTTACGCGTGCATTAATTTCCTTCATTTCAAGGCCAGAATAGCACAAGTAACCTTGCCCAACAAGCAGAGGCACGGCCCTGTCGTACGGCGCGACCATCCTTCTGCTCCCCTGTAGCCATAGAGTATGTTGCATGTCCCACGTCCTCCCCTGGGAGAGCGTGAGTGCCTACCGAATTCATGTTGGCGACGCTGCCGGGCCAGCCTTTGGCATTACCCATCATCTGTTGCGCAACTACTATCAGTGGCTCGCTGATTCACTGAAATACGTTGTGCCCCACGTTGCATCGTAGACCCGTCCAACTACGATTGAACGTCTACTCCGTGTAGGGAAAAGCGTGGAGAGCAGCTAGAGTAAAATAAAGTAACGCCGGTTTCTCGGACCGCAGGATCGTGAAAAGGAACGCGTGGATGTGCACGTCCATGCCTGCCATCAGACATCATCAAATGTAAAACTCGTAGCCGTACCAAGCAGATGGCCTTGCTAATGTTTGCATACTGTCTGGACAAAAACGCGCGAAACAACAATGCCACCGAGGCTCCGCCACACCGCTCAGTAAACGGGCGCACACAAAATGCACAATGGCGAGATGCCCACACATATAGATTCTCTACTTCTCTGCTTATTGGGAGACCATGGGCAATCGAAGGCGCTTAACCGACATGCGGATATAATGCGCGGAAAGCGGCATGACGCCCTGTTTTCCTTTTGTTTCTGTTGTTAGACGTGCATCATTACGTTTCAGGGTGATGAGGTATTCGAGCAAAAAAATGCGATTAGATGACTCCACGTCAAACAGAATACAGGTTACCTGATCTTGTCCAATGTGAAATGAGCTCTACTATTTCATGTCCTATCCAATTGCTATAGAATGTGTTACGGGATCGATATTCGTTTCTTTGCAATCCAGATTATTATTTACGCAATTCGTGTTGGCTGTGCCGTCCGCGTGGACCCTCTATTTGTATAGTTGCCATCCGACCTCCAACTACCACCACTGTCTCACTGATCCGCTGAATTAACTTATAGTGTGCAACATTGTAAGGCAGACGCGCACCATACTGCCAAGAAGTCATAAGTACATGAACACCGAAGCGCAGCATAGCTAATGGAAGTGAAACCTCGCATCTCGCCAAGTGCGCCAGCAGCACGCGTGCATGCCTATGCACATGCACGCCTGCCATAAGACAGCCTCTAAGGTAAACAAACATATAGCCGCCCCCCGAAAATGGTACATACTGTCTGAAGAAACCAGCTAACTATCTAGCCCTAGAAGGCTCCGCCACGCCGAGCAAGTAGCCGGCCGGACACGAGCGGCTAACCCCAGCAGTACTCACACATGCTTGCCCAGTACCTCTCTGCAAAGCACTGCACATATTCCTATCGGCAGACGAAGCTCACCTTAACCAGCGAACGCAAACTAAGCCGAAAGTTTAGAACACGGGCAAAAAGTAATGCGACTAGCTGCATGAGGGGCTAGTGCCAGATCGCTAGTTTTTCGGAAACGGGGATCGGATATGCTGGAGGCATGCGTATGCCATCACGTGCATTCAGGTTGGTAAAATACCTTTCGTATGCCTCTATATACTACGTTGGATGTTGATAAACACTTCGGCGTAAGACGCGTAGCCAGACGGGAATGTAGTGACACATTCACATCCTGCACCTACTCCTACCTCAAAAGAGCTAGGCAATCTCGCGAGACAGAAGTACCTGACTGCGTTACGGATTGCGCCGTCTTTTGCGCTGAACAATAGCCAAAAAAAAGACCAACGGGTTCCCCATTCTTCCCTCTGACCGCCGTTAGTATTCACGGAAGTCGTGTTAGCCGCTCTGTCGGCAGCTGCTCACTCCTCGCCACTCCGGTTATTCGCAGAGCAACCATCATCATGCGTATCCGGACTAGCTGTAAATGGCAACACACACTTGACACAAACCACTGCGTTAGCGCTGCTCCTTCCTACCATGTATTGCGCTGCAGATGCACTGCGCCACCGACCCACCAATATCGTTTGTAGTGTCTGGCTATCTCATGCAATCGTTGGCTGTAGCAGTGGATCACCCTAACCGTGCCGACGGTAAAGTAGGGCATGATTAAACCAAAACTAGTTCCAGCTCCGTCCGGTGCTTCAACTTCATCAAAACGCATGTGTGCAGATATACATCCATGCCTACTCCTATACAGAAAAGGACAGGCATGGATGTATATCCGGGCCCGTGCGTGTTGATATAGTTGCAGTCACAGTACCCATCACGCCAACGCCCAGATGATTTTGCGCCTAAGCAACCCCGCTCTTGGCAAAAAATCGTGCGGTAGAAGCGGCAAATAAATCTCCAAAGCTCCACTGCCGGAGGCGTGAGCACACAAAGTACATAACTTCGCAGGTCCACTAGCCCGACGCCAAATACAGGGTATGGCTCTATAAGCAGAAAGAACTTATTTGCGACACGGAAGTCGAACAAGCCGTAGGCTCACTGACGATTGCCGAGTGATGCCCAGTGACGCCAGTTGCATCCGTTCTTTTTGTCCACTCTCTTCTTTTTGGGGAGCCAATGGCCATCGAAGGCGAAGGCGGATGCATTGCTTGCTTTCACTCCGAAAGCAAAACAGCTTCGCTAATCTCGCCTAAGCAGGCACACTAGCCCGCCATATGGGTTTCATCGTTTGTGTTATCCAGTCAGTATGCAATGAGCCACAGGACCCACGCCTTTTCTTGCAGGAGTCGATCACACACACAACTCGCGTTGATTAAGCCGTTTGCTTAGGTTCGCTTATCACAATAACTTCCTTCACAAGACAACTACCGTAAATGCCGATTTACTGAAAATGTTTCAAGGGTGCGACTGTATATTGTTGACACGTACTGCACCGTCAAAAAACCATACAGGCGAACAGGTAGAAGAGCACCACAGCTAAAGTGAAGTGAACTCCCAATTTCCGCCACACTGCATATCCACAAATGTGCATACATGCATGTACACATGCACGCCTGTCACCAGACAGCCTGAAACATGCGCACAACCGAAACAGCCCCAGGAGAGCGGTTTGTTTTCCTATGCTTCTAAATGCGTACTGCCTGGACACAACAGCGAGAGTACGCGAGATCGGATAGGGTTTCACCGCTTCGCGAAGGTAGACAGGCACATACAAATTGCATAACCCCACGATGCTCACACAGGCAGGCCCGCTACTTCTCCACCCAATACTGTATCCACTTTTATGTACCGCTAGACGCAGTTTTTTCATCCAGTGCGACGCGAATCAAAATCAAGCTCAATACCAACTGCAAATCAGAGCAGCTTGCCACATGGGGCATTGCTCGTGAAACGGGTTTTTCGTCGAGGACCAGCAGGGTTCAGGAATGTTTAACACGCACATCAAACATCAGGCATGTACATAATGACGGCCTAGGGTCCGTCTTCCCCTGAATCCTATGTTGGAGTGTCATCACCACCTAGCCATATCATACCTACCCGGAGCAAAAGGAGTTGCTGATTCACACGTTGCAACTACTCCTATAACAAAACAGTTTATCTCATATCTCGAAACCAGAACATCCGGGCTGCACCACACGTTCAATGAGCAACGGGCTCTGTTCTTTCCCATGCATGCAACATCAGTATCTGTACTACTCGTATTGGCCGCGGCGACGTGGGTGGCCCGTCTTCGCATAGGGATGGCCTTCAACGCTGTCATGTGACGCAAACGCGAGATACCAAAGAAGCGCGCAGGTTAACTAAAACGAGCTCTAGCTACTTTTCATGCTGCAACTTGGTCAATGTACGCGCATGCATCCACACACCGCTCCAGAAAAGAGCACGGCGGAAACACGACAAAACTCGCACTTATCCTAACACTCCAGTTCCATGCGATGAGTGTCGAAAGGTGTCTTTGCTTCTGAGCACATATTATCTCGACGAAACAACGGTCTATTGTGACAGCGAAGAAAGCTTTGCCGCAGCGTGTCCTTAGCTGGAGGCAGAAAGTGGATAATCCCCATAACCCCACGATACTCGCGTATCGACTTCCACTGCGTTTTCTCCTAATACATTGTGTACTCATACTACGCATATGGTTTGCGCCACGGTATGCGAACTAACCCTTAGCTCGCTAGAGACTGGAGGGCAATGCACCGGTCGCCTGGGGCTTCTATATCGAATCTTGTCTAGTCTGGAGGCCAAGGACAACCGACAGTGTTTACATCACGTGCAAAGGGAAACCTGAGATGCTGCCTGTATTCGCCCCTGCATTCTTTTGTGTGTAGTCCTACCAACATATTTCCGTGAGATGCTTACGGCGGTCGAAAATACTTGACGGGTTCACTAATTGCCTCTGCTCCGTATGCGAAACAGCCTAGCCAGTCTTTTCAAACCAGGAACACCCGCCTGCCCTGCGACCTTAACCAACCGTTGACTACCAATACCTATTTAACAGGTTCAACGTTTCCCGCCGCCAGCGGCATCAGCATTTGCACAATTTGTATTGCTTGAGCTGTTGGCTTTGGCCCTTGCCTAGGCGCATCCGCCACACTAACTACGACAACTAAGTGAGGGATTCACTGGGACCGTTTATAGCGTCAAGATTTGCATCGCAAACCCGCATTACACAGGTATTACACCCTTCCCACGATATGGATACGTAAACAACGGCCACCGATTAACCAAGTGAATTATCACTTTTTACACTGCAGCTCCACGAGCACGCACGCATGTATATGGACTTGTATGCCTGCCCTCAGACAGCCTGTATGTCAGCAATCCATAAACACACCGACCAGATGACTTTGTTTCTAAGGGCATACTCCCTGGACAAAACAGGGCAAAGTTGTGATGCGAACGAAGACTACGCCACACCGCGCCAGCAGGCCGGTGTACGCAAACTGCAGACTCCTACGGTGGTTACAGGTCCGCTAATACTCCGACAAGCACTGCACATAGCCCTACCAACGGATAAATCGGCCTTCAACCAGCGAAGGCGAAGCAATGCCACGCACATTACCAACTGCAAGACGGAGCAGCTAGCTGCATGGGGCCGGTGTCGAATCTTGTAGCGTCATACCCTAACTACATAGCCCCGAGGAAAAGGAATGGTACACTCATCAATTTCACTTATGCCGGCTACAAAAGATGTTAGCTAATCTGGCCTAACAGGGAATAGTTGCCTGAGCAGCCAGCTGTGCCCATTTTTGTCTCTACAGATAGCCACAAATAGCCAACAGGCTGCGATTTTTCTCGTTTATGTGTCGTTAACTGTTTACAAAACTCGCGTTCGTCATGATGATGCCACGGACAGCTGTTCGCTTTTTCCACCGCGAGACGTACTAAGAATATGGATACGTGGGCAGGCCATCAATACTATCAAGCGTTGGAAACAAATGTCAGACTGTCACACTAACGCAATATGCATCGTCGAAACACCCCCTCCCAACAGGTAGCAAAAACGAGTACAACTAGTCAAAACGAGCTCTGGATACTGCTCGTACTGCAACTTTATTTGTATGCAAAC
The DNA here is from genome assembly GCA_000499725.1 of Eimeria brunetti. Classification (NCBI taxonomy): domain Eukaryota; phylum Apicomplexa; class Conoidasida; order Eucoccidiorida; family Eimeriidae; genus Eimeria; species Eimeria brunetti. The sequence continues at coordinate 9,362 of HG713533.1, forward strand.
AGGTACATATAAGTTGATCCAACAGCGAGTATGGTTACAGAAGGAAGGCAAGCTATCACTTTTCACACTGCAACTCTACGAAATAAACATAGCATTTCCAACAACCGCGCTAAACGACTTTTTCTGCTCCTGGATTCATATTTTATGGAGGAAACAACACTAAATCGTGGCAGCAAAGAAAGTTTCGAAGGGCCCCACCCATAGACATGAGCACACAAACAGCATAACCCCACGGTGCTCCTGCATGCATATGCCCTACCTGTACGCCAAATACAACTCACGTTCCCGTCGGCGGACGGCCCTGATTTCGGCAAGGGCATGAGAACCAATCCTAAGCTGGCTAACTAATGCTGGACAATGCACCGGGCTACACGGGGCGTCTCTTCCCAATATCTTGTTATTGGAAGACCAAGGACAATCGAAAATGTTCACGAACCGCGAAAGACATCACGCACGAAGGCGTGATGTCTTTCGCGGAAGCGGCTGCTTCCTTTGTTTGAGTTCGATCACCATATTTCCTTGCGATGCTGAACTCTATCGAAAGTAGTTACAGATTTAATCCTTGCCGGTGCTCTGAACACTCAGCAGCTCTTGCCAGAAACACCTGCCTTTAAAAAGGGTTCCGTTATATTCTGCATCAGATGATAGCTATACAATAAGCTACCGGTTTCACGTTCTTTTATGCGAGCGTCATGTGTATTTACACAATAACTGCTGGCTGCGCCGTCGGCCCCAGCCCGTCCTTCCCTAATAGTTGTTATCGCGGAACGACTACCATCAGTGCCTCACCGATCCACTAAAATCGCCTGTGCTGTCAACATTTAGGTCGCAGATGCGTACCGCATTGTAAACCACCGTATGCACATAGATACCAAGGAGCCGCACAGCTAAAGCATAACGAACTTCTACGTCTTTCACGCTGCAAACCGACGAATCTGCAGGCGTGCATACGCAGATGCATGCCTGCCTTACGACAGCCTGACACTTGGACAAAACCATAACTGAATCTAGCAGATAATCTTCCTTCTATGTGAATTCTTGTTGGGCAAATAAGCGCGCAATCGCAATTCCAGCGAAGGCACGGTAACACTGCCAAGAAAAACCTCGATACCAACTGCAGAACGATGCAGGCCCGAATCCGACGGGGATCGCAGACGTTCAAGGTGTGCGTGAAACATTACTTGTGTGCAGGTGGATGGCTAACCTTCGACGTCTGAATACTATGCTTTGTTAGAGTGTTGTCATCATTTTTCTATGAGAAATCTAGCATGCATAGAACAGAGTCAGAGTCAAGTGCCAAAGTTTCAACCGCCCGAGTACAGAGGGAAACTTCGCGCCAGTGACTTTCCTTCCGCGTTCATGATTTCTTTACATAGGAGAGGGCTATGTCAGTGCTTAGGACGCAGTGTTGTAGACCTTGGGCTGCAAAACTACTGTGGTCTGCGGGTTTGTTCAGCGGCGAATGTTGCGGCTTGTTTTGGGGCAAAAGAAGGGTGGGTTTGCGCATCCGCACGGCTTGGTTATCAGCATTGCTCGCTAGCATTGAGATGACGCCTATGAACGCACTTGCATGACAAATTCATGAATTAGCGCTTCTCCCAACAGCAGAGAGCTTAACTAATCGAACCAGAAACACCCGCGTTTCACACGCACTCTTTATGCTACCTAGTATGCATACAGTGAGCTTTAGGCTGCATGTCATCTTTTCCAGCAGCACGTGCACCTACACAATACGTGTTGGCTACGCCGACGGCCCCAGCTCTCCCCTCGCAACGCCCACATTCTCCGATCACTACAATCACTCCCTCAGCAAGTAAGTAAAACCAATTGCAGCGACGATTTTTGTGTCGGAGTAGCCACCTACACTAACGTAACCACACAGTACGAAATACTCACCCCGCATAGACACCAAATTAAGGCACAAACAAAGCCAAAAAAAAACGCCATATTCCTTGTCGCAGCTCTACGAAAATGCATGCATGCATATACACATGCACAGCTGTCATCAGACAGTCCCTATTTCCATCAACAGATTTCGATGCTACACGATTGCCAACACTCGCATGCCCTGCCGTCAACAGGTCCAACAACAAAGGCTTCTCGCCCCACCTCCCAATCACTGTCTGACAGTCTCCAAGGTGACTACGGAACACCTCTACAACAATCAGCACGTGCCCACACTGTATCCTTACTGGCTGGGCGCAGGAAAGCGTACTTACAGGGGAAGCGCATGCCTTGTCGCCCTCCAAAATAGGAGGCGCAACAGTGCTGTCTTCGTCTCCTACTGACGAGCTGCAAAAACCCCTAGCGACGACAAAGAAGCATCTGTCGTCAGTATTCTAAAAGGCCTGCTAAGCAGTGGGGCAACATCTCGCCTCAACACCTCACGCAGTCCGCACGTCTGCACGACCAAAAAAACATGGCCCTTTCAAAAACGCACACCACTCTGAAGTCCTTAGACCAAAGCATCACTTACAACTTACATCTCCCAACTCG
>HG713534.1:0-10000 GCA_000499725.1 Eimeria brunetti
AAATATAAGTAATAAATATAAGTAATATTTTAAATATAAGTAATAAATATAAGTAATATTTTAAATATAAATAATAAATATAGGTAATATTTTAAATATAAATAATAAATATAGGTAATATTTTAAATATAAATAATAAATATAAGTGATATATTAAATATAAGCAATAAATATAAGTAATATTTTAAATACAAGTAATAAATATAAGTAATATGTTAAATATAAATAATAAATATAGGTAATATTATTTTAAATATAAGTAATAAATATAGGTAATATTATTTTAAATATAAGTAATAAATATACGTAACATTTTAAATATAAATAATAAATATAGGTAATATTTTAAATATAAGTAATAAATATAAGTAATATTTTAAATGTGAATAATAAATATAAGTAATATTTCAAATATAAGTAATAAATATACGTATTATCTTAAATATAAGTAATAAATATACGTAATATATTTAAAATATTACCAATATTTATTTATTATTTATATTTAAGATAAGTAATAAATATAAGTAATATTTAAATATAAATAATAAATATAAGCAATATTTTAAATATAAATAATAAATGTAAGTAATACTATAAATATAAGAAATATAAGCAATATTATAAGTAATATAATAAGCATAATATATACAATACATAAACAAATACAAATAGGGTAATAAATAAAAATATAATGAATAGAGTATATATGAATAATATAGGAAATATAAGTAAAGTAATAAATATAAATAATATAATAAATATAATGAATATAATAAATATGAATAATGTTATAAATATGAATACTATTATAAATATAGACAATTGAATAAATACAAATAATATAATAAATACAAATAATATAATAAATATAAATAATGTAATAAATATAATGAATATAAAACACAAAACGCCATCATTTTATTCTTGAACAAATAAAGAAGAATAAAAGAGTAAAACCCCCCCAAAGAACAAACCCAAAAAAATAAAATAAAATAAAATAAAATAAAATAAAATCAAATAAAATCAAATAAAATAAAACAAAACAAAATAAAATAAAACAAAATAGAATAAAATAAAATAGAATAAAATAAACTAAAATAAAATAGAATAAACTAAAATAAAATAGAATAAACTAAAATAGAATAAACTAAAATAGAATAAACTAAAATAGAATAAAATAAAATAGAATAAACTAAAATAGAATAAACTAAAATAGAATAAAATAAAATAAAATAAAATAAAGTATTTTTGTGTTCAGCATTAGGCCCTTATTTGGATTTGGGTTTTGTAATAGAAGAAAGAAACAGCAGCAGGGTAAAAGTGGAAAAAGTTGGAAATTTTGAAAATAAAATAAATATAAAAAGTATTTCTTTTCTTCAATTCCAATTAAATAAAATAATGAGTACATATTACGATCCCTTAAATGTAGTTAAAGCAGCAGCAGATTTAGCAGCAAGGTGCAGCGCAGCACTGCCCTCGCCTAGGGGCACAGCAGCAGCAGCAGCAGCAGCAGCAGCAGCAGCAGCAGCAGATGCAGCAGCAGCAGATGCAGCAGCAGCAGGAGGTGCTGCAGCAGGAGGAGGTGCTGCAGCAGGAGACGCAGCAGCAGCGGGAGAAACAAATGCAGCAGCAGCAGCACCAGCAGCAGCAGCAGCAACCCCAGCAGCACCAGAAGCAGCAGCAGCAGCAGCACCAGCAGCAGCAGCAGCAGCACCAGCAGCAGCAGCAGCAGAAGAAAACGTTTATGAAACTATTGCGCCAATTCCTCCTTCTTTGGCCCTTCTTCAAGAAACAGATAAATTGAGAAAAAAGAAAAAGGTAATAAATACAAAATAAAATATATTTATGTATTTATACTATTATTTATATTATTATTTATATTTATATTATTTATAGTATTATTTATATTCTTATATTATTATTTATTATTTATATTATTATTTATATTATTATTTGTATTACTATTTATATAATATGTTTATGTATTTACACTATTATTTATATTATTATTTATATTTATATTATTTATAGTATTATTTATATTCTTACTTATATTATTATTTATTATTTATATTATTATTTATATTATTATTTGTATTACTATTTATATTCTTATTTATATTTATATTATTTATATTATTATTTATATTATTATTTATATTATCATTATTGTTATTACTTATATAATATTATAATTTATATTATTTATATCATTTCAAATAAATATATATATTTTGTACTTGTAATATTTATGCATTTGTTTATTCAGCTTTAAATACATACATGTTTATTTATATATTATTTATTTATTTATTTGTTTATTTATTTGTTTATTTATTTATTTATTTATGTATTTCTGTATTTATTTATTTATTTATTTATTTTTATTTATTTTTATTTGTTTTTGTTTTTGCTGCTGCTCTATGCTGTCTCAGCAGCAGCACCACCGCTCCATTTATAAAATTAATTAATTAATGTATTTATTATTATTTACATATTATTTATTATTTATTTATTAATTTATTATTTATTTATTTTATTTATTTATTTATTTTATTTATTTATTTATTTTATACAGCAGGAAATTCCCGTAAAGAATCTCCAGCAAATTCTTTCTTCAAAACTTTCCGTCGATTTCTGGTGCCAGGCTTATAAAGGTAATTAAATAATATAATTAAATAAATATAATTAAATAATAAATACAATTAATTAAATAATATAAATAAATAAATATAATTAAATAAATATAATTAAATAATAAATGCAATTAATTAAATAATATAAATAAATAAATATAATTAAATAAATATAATTAAATAATAAATACAATTAATTAAATAATAAAAATAAATAAATAAATATAATTAAATAAATATAATTAAATAATAAATACAATAAATTAAATAATATAAATAAATAAATATAATTAAATAAATATAATTAAACAATAAATACAATTAATTAAATAATATAAATAAATAAATATAATTAAATAAATATAATCAAATAAATAAATACAATTAATTAAATAACATAAATAAATAAATATATATAATTAAATAAATATAATTAAATAAATACATATAATTAAATAAATAAATATAAATAAATAAATATAAATAAATAAATATAATTAAATAAATAAATATAATTAAATAAATATAATTAAATGGGTGAATATAAAATAAACAAATAAATATAAATAAGCAAATAGGTATATATAAATAAATATGAAAAAGTAAATAAATATAGGTAAATAAATACAAATAAATATAAATAAGTAAATACATATAAATAAATACAAAAACAAATACAAATAAAGATAAATAAATATAATAAATATAAATCATTAAAACTGAACATATATAAATATATGAATATATAAATAAATATATGTAAGTAAAAACAAATATACATACATATAGATAAATAAATAAAAATATATAAAAATGCAAAAAATAAAAAATAAATATAAATAAGTAATAAATAAGTAAATAAATATAAATAAATAACGAATAAATAATAAATAATTTTAAAAAATAAATAAATCAATAAATATAAGTGAGTAATAAGTAAATAAATATAAAAGTAAATCAATAAGCACATGGGTAAATATAAATGAATAAATAAACAAATAAGAAAGTAGAAGAATAAATAAATGTAAATAAATATAAATAAATAAACATGTAAAGGTTATTTATTTTACTATTATATATATAATAATATATATAATATATGTATAATATATATATATTATTATATATATAACAAATAAAATAGATAAACAAACGACTAAATAAACGAACAAACAAATAAATATAAATAATAAATAAATAAATAAACAAATAAATAAATAAATAAATAAACAAGTAAACAAGTAAATAAATAATTAAATAAATAAATGTATTTATTTATTTCAGAGAAAATACTGGAGGAAATGGCAGCTTTTAAGGGAAAGACAGCCGAAGAAATGCAGCAACATTTCGACAAAAGTTTGGAGGGAATATCGGAAATAACTATTTATGGGGATAAAAAGGCAAAAAAGAATAAAAAGGAATTAAATAATCCATTAAATCCAAATCTAATTATTACCATTAAATGCAGCTGGATGAGTGGAAACAAAAACCAAAAAAATATGCAAAGCGAAAGGGCTGCTATGGTTAAATATGCACTCTGTAAGCTTTTTATTTATTTATTTTTATTTATTTAATTAATTAAATAATTAATTAATTTATTTACTTATTTTGTTTATTAACGTTATCTTATTTATTTTATTTATTTTGTTTATTTGGTTTTATTTTATGTATTTTGTTTTAAGGGCTGCTATGGTTAAATATGCACTCTGTAAGTTATTTATTTATTTATTTTTATTTAATTAATTAATTAATTAATTTATTTATTTATATATTTACTTTGTTTATTAAGGTTATTTATTTATTTTTTATCTTTGGTTTTATTTTATTTACTTTGTTTTAAGGGCTGCTATGGTTAAATATGAACTCTGTAAGTTATTTATTTATTTATTTATTTATTTATTTATTTGTTTATTATTTATTTATTTATTTATTTATTTATTTAATTTTGTTTATTAACGTTATCTTATTTATTTTATTTATTTTGTTTATTTGGTTTTATTTTATTTATTTTGTTTTAAGGGCTGCTATGGTTAAATATGCACTCTGTAAGTTATTTATTTATTTATTTATTTATTTATTTATTTACTTTTATTTTATTTGTCTAACTTCTTTACATGTTTTATTTTATTTATTTTATTTTACTTTATTTATTTTATTTACTTTATTTCAAGGGCAGCTATGGTTCAATATGCACTCTGTAAGTCTTTTTATTTATTTCTATTTTATTTTATTTTATTTATTTTATTTATATTAATTATTTTATTTATTTTATTGGTTTTATTTATGCTGCCGTATTTTATTTTATTTATGTTATTTATTTTATTTATTTAATTTATTTAATTTTATTTATTTGTTTCAAGATATCCCCTCTGTAATTTTTAAATTATTTTATTTTATTTATTTTATTTTCGGTTTTATTCTATTTAATCTGTATATATTCTATTCTACTATACCTATAAATTATATATCTATAAAATATATTTTATTTTTTCTGTATATGTATAATATATACATTTAAAGATAAAGAAGAGAATGGAATATAGAGTAATAGAAAGAAGAATATATTTTAATATTTTTCTTTTATTTTTTTTATTTCTTTTATTTCTTTTATTTCTTTTTTTCAGCTAAAGGTGGTTTATTGGCGCGTATTTCTTTGAAAGTTTCAAAAATAAAACAAATGTTAAAAAGTAAATTCCATCCAGTAGTTAGGGCAGCAGCAACAAGGGAAATAACTTCCCCTTTGGGTTCTTTGCATTCGGGAACAGAAGAGTGGCGAGAAAATGCATTTATTTGGCCCTAGGGTTTAGGGTTTAGGGTTTAGGGTTTAGGGTTTAGGGTTTGGGGTTTGGGGTGGTTATAGACACTTCTGTCTCCTTTTCCGTTTTTTGTCTCCTTTTTCCATTTTTTGTCTCTTTTCTCTGCTTTTCTCTATTTTACACTTTATTTACTTATTTATTTTCTATTTACTCTGGCTGTAGCTGCACAGACACCCTAGAGGCAAACAAATGCAGAAAAAATAAATATTTACGTTTTTTTTGACTTTTTACTCTTTATGCTTTCTCCCTCCCATCGCCAGTTTTTTTACTCCCTTTTTGGGGTTTTGTTTTATCCAATATATTTATATATATATATATATATATTTATATCTATATAATATATGTAAAGTAAATATAATTATAAATATAAATATAAATATATATATATTTTATTATTTCTGTAGATATTCCTCATTTTATTATTTTTTGTCTTTTTATCGACGCCAATCCAAACCCAACTTTTTAATATTTGTTTATTTACCCATCTGTAAAATTACTATTCCTATTATTCCCATTATTATTATTATTATATAATATTATTATTACTATTATAATATATTATTATTATTATTATTATTATAACTATTATTACAATTATTAATTATTTATTATTCTTTAAAAAACCAAGACGTTGAAGAATAATAAAAGAATTGTAATCGAAGAAAAATAAAATAGTATTTTTAATCTTCTTTATCATTTAAATAATGATAAAGAGATAATCTAGCAAAAGAAATACTAATAATACTGCTAGATATACTAATAATAATTGTAATATATAATATAGTATTAGTAATAATAATTTTAAGAAATAATAATAATACTGCTAGATATACTAATAATAATTGTAATATATAATATAGTATTAGTAATAATAATTTTAATATATTTATGCAGCAGTAATAATGGTAATAAAAATAAAATAATATAGTTGTAATATTACTAATATAATATAATGTACTAATGTAGGAATAAAAACTAAAAGAAATAGGATAAATATAATAATAATTGAATTAATAGAGTAATAAAACTAGAAAAAATAATAATAAAGGAAAATAAATACAAATTAAAAATACAATAAAACTTGGGTTCCGTATAAACAAAATATTTTTTAGGTCTTCAAACAAACAAAAAGAAAAAAGATAAAAGATAAAAGAATAAATAGAAAAACAAATCTAAAAAAAGATAAATTATTATACTGAAAACAAACACATCCGCTGCAATACAAATAAAATATATATTATGTAGAATATGGAATATATATTATGGAAATAATATATATTACATATATATATATATATATATATATATATATATATATATATATATATATATATATATATATATATATATATGTATATATATATATATATATATATATATATATATATATATATATATATATATATATATATATATATAATATCATACAATATATAATATACTATATAATATATAGTACCTAATATATATAATATATATTAGATTAATATAATATATATTATATAATATATATAATATACATTATATTATATATATTAGGTAAATATATAATATCTAATATACATTTTATATTACATAGTATATAATATATATTTTATATTATACAAATATATAATATATTATATAATATACAATATATAATATATAATATATAATAGGTATATCATGTATAATATATAATAGATAATATACAATATATAATATATAATATAAACCATATACAATAGATAATATATAATATAAATAACATATAATATATAATATATAATAGATAATATATAATATATATAATATATATAATATATAATATATAATATATAATATATAATAAGTAATATATAATATATAATATATAATATATAATATATAATATATAATATATAATATATATAATATATATATTATATATTTTCTGTATACACTTTATAAGTGTATGTATGTATGCGCATCCATACATTCGCCTCATTGATTAATTAATTAAATTAAACAAACAAATAAATAAATATTATTTATTACATATTTATTTATTTATTTATTTATTTATTTATTTATTTATTTATTTATTTATTTTTAATTTATTTAGCGAGGAGATTAACAGAAACAGCATCAACTAGCAACACGGGTCTAATAGTATTTTTTTCTTTTTCTTGGAGGATATAATTATTATTTTTATTTATTTTATTATTATCATTATTATTATTATTATTATTATTATTATTATCATTATTATTAATGTTATTATCATTATTAGGTATTTCTTTATTGTTTATTGTTTTATTTGTTTTTTCTGTGTTTATTACTGAGCCCGTTTCATTATTTTTATTTCTTTTTTCTTTTTCTTTTATTTTTTGGGTTTTATCTGCAATTTGAATAATGGTATTTTCTTCTATATTTGTTTTTGATTTTGTTTCCGTTTTATTTATTTTATTCCCTTTTTCTTCTTCTTTTTCTTTTTCAGTTTGTTTTGAATGTAATTTATTATTTGTTTCACCACCACTATTGTCATTATTATTATTATTATTATTATTTATATTATTATTATTATTATTATTATTATTATTATTATTATTATTATCATTATTGCCATTATTATCATTACTGTTATTATTATAATTATCATGATTAATATTAATAATATTATTATTATCATTTTTATTACTGTTATTATCATTATTATCATTACTGTTTTTACCATTATTATTATTACTATTATTATTATTATTATCATCATTATTATTATTATCATTATTATTATTATTATTATCATTATTATTACTATTAGTATTCGTATTATTCCTATTGGCACTATTATTAATAGTATTATTAATTTGGCTATAATGGAGTTTATGGATATTAGTAATATGCCTTCTTAAAACAGACTTGTAAGAAAATTTAAGCCCACAAACAAAACACAAAAAATTCCTTTCTTGTAAATGTTTGACTCGAACATGAACTCTTAAATTGCTCTTCTGAAAAAAACAAAAATAAACAAATAAATAAATAAATAAATTAATTAATTAATTAATAAATTAATAAAATAAATAATAAATAAATAAATACATAAATAAATAATACATAAATAAAGAAATAAGTAAATTAATAAATAAACAAATAAGGACATAAATAAATAAATACATTAGTAAGTAATTAACTAGTAATTGTTTTTTAGTTATTTATTAATTATTTAGTTAGTGAAGTAGCTAAAAAATAAGTAATGATTAATTAAGTATTAATTCTTTATTTATTAGTTCTTTTCTGTTATTTAATTAATTATTTAATAAATAATTAATTATTAAGCAGTAAACTAATTAGACAATAAAATAAATAACTATCTAATTAATTAATTTACTAATAATGCAACAAAACAAATAACAACAAATAAAACTAAACAAAATGATTATCTTTAGGCTAGCAGAATAAAACAAAGTAAAAAAAGGAAAAAAAGAAAAAAGAATAAAATAAGGGAAAATAGAATAAGACAAAATACAACAGAGGAAAAAAGAATAAAACAAAGCAAAACCAAATGAATTAAAGTAAAATAAAATAAAGTAGATTTATTAATTAAATTAATAAAATAAAATAAAATAAAATAAAATAAAATAAAATAAAATAAAATAAAATAAAATAAAATAAAATAAAACACACCAACAGAAGAAAAGGCAAGAACACACGAATGAGAAACAAAATAAAATAAACAAAATAAATCGAACCAAATAAATAAAATAAGGAAATAAATTTACCAGTTAATTAAATTAAATTAAATTAAATTAAATTAAATTAAATTAAATTAAATTAAATTAAATTAAATTAAATTAAATAAACTAACCGAAGAAAAGGCAAGGCCACATTGATGACAAACAGAGTAAATAGAGTAAAACAAATGAAACCAATAAAATAAAATAAATAAAATAAATAAATAAACAAATAAAGTAAAATAAATAAATAAATAAATAAATAAATAAATTAAATTAAATTAAACTAACCGAAGAAAAGGCAAGGCCACATTGATGGCAAACAAAAGAATTTTCAACTTCGTCAAAATTTTCATCATTTGTTTCTGTCTTCGAATGCTTTGCCTGAAAAAGCACAAAAAGAAATATAATTAAATTAAATTAAACTAAATAAACAAAGTTAAACACAATACAATTACATTAAATTGAAAAAATTAAAAAAAAATTAGAGAAATTGAAGAAAAATTGAAAATATTTAAAAAAATGAAGGCGAATAAAAATACGCATGCAATTACTTCAATACACAAACAAATCCAAAAAATCAAATAATTAATTAATCAATTATTTGTTTATTATTTTATTTATCCATATATTTATTTATTTATTTATTTATTTATTTTATTTATTACCTTTACATGGGCTTTCAAACGCTCAGGCCGAGTGTAAGCCTAAAAATAAACAAAATAAAATAAAGTAAAATAAAATAAAATAAAATAAAAAAGAAAATAAAGTAAATAAATGAAAGTAAATAAGTATAAAACAAAGTGGAGCATATAAAATAGACTAAAAGCAATAAAAAAAAGAAATAAAGCAA
>HG713535.1:0-11673 GCA_000499725.1 Eimeria brunetti
TTGAATTCCGTTTGCTTATTTGTTTTGTCGGTTACTGCATTCACTGCTGAAGTGGCTGCAGCCTGCGCACCCAAAAAACCCTGGTAGAATTATGGCTTGCACAGGAAGCGGCCCTGGTGGCATGCGCGGCTCCATTGCTGCAGGAGGAGCAGCATAGTGTGCGGCAATTCATTAAAGGCCGCCTTTCCAGATCAGCATCACATTCGTGCGCTGGTGAGTCGAAAGGGCTGGGGGCCAGCTGCACTCTGACGCGTTTGTACCCTACGGCCTTAGACTCCATTGCAGCTCACTATGATCCTCGACAAGAACCGAGTAGGTTCGTTGCATGTATTGAATCTAGTGGATAGACAAAGGGCAAATCCTGATCACAGCCGAGGAGAAGGGCGTTTTTGTCCTGCTGGGCCCCTTCATTCTGATGGGCTGGAAGAGATCGAGGCCCGGCTGCACTGAAGTTGCCTTTAAACCTGTGTTTGTGCATTGGGCCAGCCATATATTGCTTTCGTCAACTGGAGATGAGAGTCAGCTGGCTCGGGAACCCCGGAAGTGTTTTCGATTCGACGAGTCGTCTACGGGGCAGCTTCAAATGGACAGTACGCGGGGACCGCGGAGGGCGTTCTACTTTCTTCAGCTAAAGTGTGCTGTGCTAGAAACAAAATCTGAACCATGTCTTCTAGGGGTAAATGGTTGTTCAGCACAATTTCCAATGGTCCCCGACTTCACCAAGGACACATTGGGGCAACACGCACCATCACCAAACAATTCCCACCTACTGCCTTCTGAATATTCTTGAAGACGCTCTACTCATTCAGGAAAAACTACCGTTAGTGGGGATCTTGAGAGTAGTCCTCTTGAGAGTAGTCCTATCAAACGCTACCACGTATCCCGTGCACCACAGAGGTTGGTCAGGCGTTAGTCAGACAGCGAAACTCGCAGGGCATCCCAGAGGCCCCGGAACGGAAGGAGTTGCAGTACCCATGCCAAGACGATGTGTCATTCCCGCAAAAGGGAAAGCAATCATACTTTCTAAGAAGTGCACTTGACTCTTTGAAGTCTCGCGATGCTTTTGTCGACTTACCTACTTCCGCCATTTTTGTGTCAGGGGCGAACCTGCTAATCGCCCGCCTAGAGTGAGCAGCAAGGACGCTCTATTGCTGCCCATAATCAAAAAGGTGGTACGACGAAAATCTGGGTTGTGCCTTCTAGAAACAAACGGCGTTTCAGTGAAAGTTTCCAGTGGCATTGTATATCACCAACGACACGGTGGAGAAAGTGGCACCCCATCGCTAAGGATCTTCTACGCACGGGGTCTCTGCAACCTCCTCAAAACATTTGAGTTATTAATTATACGAAAATAAAATTAGACGGAGACTTCAAAGTGGTTGTAGCCGACGGTGGAACGTGCTCTGGGTACTGCACGGGATAGCTCAAGTGGGGTCGGACTGCCGAGGAATCCCAGTGGCGCAGCAATTCAGGGATATGTTGTTATCCCGCTGAAGAGCGTCGGCAGCTGTGGCTTTGCGATGCCCCCGAAGGATAAGTAGTTAAACGCTTCAGCAAGCAGGTTTATTTCTTCAATCCCCCCATTACCCTGTTCCCTCGGGGGATCTCTCACCTCGATGCTACTCCCGCCTTCCGGGCACGCGGGTATCAGACGAACGACCACTTTTGGATACAGGGGTATTGCCACTACATCTCAAGAACACCTGAAAGGTGCAGAACGGCTAAATGTCGTCTGTTTCATACGCCATTCAGGAAACTTGGAGTCGACAGGCCTACCCATCGCAGCGAAGTCCACCTTCCAGGCCACGTTCTAGGAAGGTAAAGAGTCTGTCCCTACCGACCTTCCTCGCTACCACTATTTCGGTCGCTGCAATTCTATTGTCGCTGTCAACATGCAAGGCTCTGCGCACCAGACATCAGTTCTCAGGAGTGACCCGCCGCAGGCTGTCGGAAGGTGATAAGGGTATCGATGAAGATGAGCGTTCTGTCATAGAAGGTTGTTTGGACTTGGAGGAGGAACTAGGTATTATTGAGGGAAGGGCAATTTCCAGTTCCGAGGTTGACTCGTTGAACCGGGTAACGGCGCTAGTATCCATGCTATCAGAGGAAGCTGTAGCGAAGGAAACAATGCAAGAACCTCTTCCCGTTGGCGGGCAGCTGCGGTTGACCCAGCAGTGGCTGGATGACCCAAGTGGCTTTGATCCCAAATATAGTGAAGTGATAGGGCAGCACAGTCCATTGCAGGCATCTGCTGAACTCCTTGGAGCCACTGGTGGGACCCCTGCACTGGACCCCGACTCGTGGATAGATTCAATTCCAAGCATCAACAATCAGCCTGAAGGGCAGAAAGCAGTTGATTCATTTCGGGTTAGTGATGGCAACTCAAAGGCTGGACAGGCATCAGGGGTGTCTGCTTCGACAGGACAGCATCCAGCAGGCCTCAGCCACCTCCTTCATGACGTTCAAAGTCATCCGTATGTTCGGCTGCCAGTGCTGGAGAAAGGTGTCGTTCCTAGAAACCTGAGAGTTTCGATCCTCTTCACTCAAAAAACAGGGGCCTTCTCATTCAATATTTACATGCGCACGATGCGGAAGCTACTTTTGAAGAAGTCCCTGAATCAGATAGATGCAAATACCCTCGTAGGTGCTGTCGAGAAGCTGGTGACATCATCTTGGGTTCAGAGCCGAAAAGGGGCACGCGGGCGCACACCCATTTATTTTGTTGAAGCCTTAGGTAGGTATTTCATTTCATTGGATGCCATCGTCTGTGCTAGCCAAATTTTGGGGGACTGTATGCAACTTCCTCTGTGGTGGGAGACATTCGTGGCAAGCTTCAACACCAATTTCCCTCTGTACAACGCCCGGTCACGTGCAAACAAATTGACGGACTTTCACATCGACTTTGCAAGACGGCTTATCGCTGCCCTGGATATCTACAAAACTGGAAGGCGCCCTGCACTTACGGAAGTAATTGCGCTGAAAAGACTGCTGTTCTGCTTTCCACTCGGCCGCCATCGATTTAAGGGTCCCAAGTGGGATAGCTGGCGTGAAGATGGAGGATGTTATTAAAGCATGAATATGTTTTCTTGGTAAGTATAGCAGATATTTGCAGGATACTTCGTAGAGCCTCCTTTTCCGTTCGGGAATCACGCCTAGTTGTGTTACTGACCAAAGGGGCATAGTGCCTACGCAGCTCAACAATGAAAGGTCAGTCCGCACGCTGGCGCGCCGTTGGAGCGGCCAGATCCACAACCAATAAACTGGAATACTGCCTGCTAACATTTACATGCTGAATTGCGTAGGCGCTGCACGGCAGTGCTTACCGGTCATTGCTTTTTTGTTGCATTGTGCATTTCGTGGCCGTCAAATCATTAGTCTATTCTATCGTGTGCACAACTTCGTGCCCTGCGCCACTGGCGCATGCAGGCAAGTTGTGACGAAGCTTTGCAGTACCACAGAATCCCCTGCCATGTCTTAAGCAACAGACGTGGCTGTTTGTGAAGACCTGCTCACTCCCTCCGGCAAAAAGAGCTTTTTGGCAACGAATGCGCCTGCAGGCTGCGGTTCCCCTGATTTTGTTTTTCACAAAAATGCATTTGCATCGAAAACGAATTGACGCAGCTCCGGTGTCCTGTAGCAGCTGCAGCTTTGCAGAACATTAGATGGGGCAATTTGCTTCACCCTGCAAGCCAGGAATGCAGGACTGCTCCAGCTCTAGCAGTGATCAGGCAACACGCCCGAGCTTGCAGGCGGGTGCACAGCTGTAGAAGCTCATAAAAACTCTGCATACACATCCTGCAGCGTCGTCATTAGCGCATAGCACAGGTTCCGGCTCAGTAGAAGACGAGGGTCCATAAAGCACCAGTATCATTAGCACTGACCACTATACGGGAAATATGGGAAGCCTTATTTGCCCTCCTTGGTCAAAAGGAGCGCTACAGACCACTTCACCCACCTCTGCGTGTATGGTTTTGGAGGAATTGCCTTTCAATCCTAAACCTGCACAAGGCCTTCACCACAAACTTGCCTTTACAGCCTTGTCGTTCGCAGATTGGTAAAGTCGTTATTCCGCAGACGTTACGCGCACCAAGAAACGGGACGAAAGCCGTTGCAGTGCAGCTTGATCTGCAAGCACTTTTATACAGCTGGCAATCATGTTTGCTGTACAACAGTGATTATTTGTAGTTGACCCAGGCTTTTTAGCCTGCATCTAACCGCAAGGCATTCGGAGTCCCTTCTCCGACGTTCCTTGTTGCTTGCATATCACCAAGCTGGAAGTGCCCCATGCCCAACCAGTCAAATAAATCATGCTAAAAGGACAAACAACGGACTACGGAGGCTCGGGTGTACCAACGCATTGCCTTTCTAGGCAATGCCTGCACAGAAATATATGTGAAGTTCACATGCAAGGGCGTTGACGGACACAGCAACACAAAGCAGGGCAGGTACTTCACAGACTAGCTAGCATAGGCTGTGACACCGTGGTTTGGTTCCCCCACAACTCGTGCCTTACCTTTTATATAATAGGGGTCTCTTTTGTTCACAAATCTCTGTTCGCTGCTCAACCTTGCTGTGCAAGCTTGAATCCCCTTTGAGGTCCATTTGCCCGTTTCTGTCGTCCGTTGCTGGATTCACTGCTGAAGTGGCCACAACTTCCATACTCATGGCATCTGTGATCACTCTGATGTAGGCCGTAATTGCGCAAGAGCTTGCAACTAGTCGCGTTTGCATGTCCGTTGCCTAGACGGCCTGGGGTGTTTGGACCCACCCAATGTTCGTCCGGTTTTCTGGACTGCTGTCTGTTTCGCTGTTTCTCCACAGGTGTTCCCGGCCACGTCTACCACATTGTTGTCTTCTGCTCTAGACATAGAGCAGCTTCATCCCGCTGCTCCGGTTCGTTTTCTTGTGTTTCTTGATGACGCTGAATGCCTCGCCGAAATCTGTTGCCTTGCGCAATCTGTGCTCCGTGTACGTCTGCAGCGCCAGCGGAAGTTAAGCAGTAGAAGCATTCTTCAAGCTACCTTCTGTGGCAATGCAACACCTCCTTACAATTGGAAGTTGTAAGGAGGTGTTGCACTGCCCCAGAAGGTAGCTTGTGAAGGTAGTGTAGTGCAGCTACAGACAGCAGCTGTACCACACTACCTTCACAAGTAAAATTTCACAGGCTGCGTCTAACGAGGTGTGTATAGCTGCTGCCTCACAAGTTCTGCAGAAAACCTATTCCTTTCCCAACTGGATCCATGTCTACCCTCATTCCGGCACAGCAATTAGTCCATCGCCTACCGTTTTTTGTGGTATTTCTGCTCAAAAGATAGCTGGATTATATCGATACTCGCTGCACTCTCACCGCTGTCAAAACCATACCCATCGTCCCCCTGTCGGGTGCAAGTGGGCAGACGGCGTAAGAAAACGGAGACTGGCTTCGCCTCTGCCTCTAAGGCATGCGTAACGTTCCTTACGTGTGTATCCTGAGCTGGTCGTCGCCTGTTACTCTCGAGTAGTGTTCTTCCAAGTTGAGTTTCTGCTCCATATTTCTCCTAGAGTAGTTGTTGTGCATTTACCCGATGCCGTGATGATTGTGTCTTGCATTTGTGCTTCGGATCCCCACTTGCTCGTTACAAACCGGCGAGTTGTTACATCCCGATCTGCTGGCCCTTTTGGCTGTAGGCCGCTGGTGCTACGCCACCTTTTTCTCCGCTGTCATTCATTGCTGACTCCATTTCCCTTGCCAACACGATTCCCTCTTGCGTCTTAGGTTAGCAGCCAGCTTTTACACGGTTGTTGCTGGGGTTCCTCCTGCGGCATCCGCGTCCTAGCAAGCAGAATAATCACCAGCACCCTGTAAAGTGTCAGGATGTTGTCTGGAGCTTTTTGAGCATTCAGAAGTTTGGTTTGGAGCATTTTTAGCCCACCTACTGCCGAGGAGATTGATGAGTGAGCCTCGCCACCCACTGCTTTGCGGTGAGCTAGGGACGCTTGCACTGTAGAGTGAGTAGTGTTGGTGAAAACTGCTCATACGGAAGAGGAACCTGCGCTTGTCAATGAAGTGTTTGTTCTTAACCTGGTAAGTCGCATTAGGCTGCCAGGGTTGAACTCAATCCACTATGGTAAAGGCACTAGGCTTCGACAGCTTGTGGCCACCGCAGACCGGGAGGCTCAAGCGCCACGGTCAATCTAAAGGTGCTAGTTGTACGTCTAAGTGTCCCCAGGCCGGCTAAGGAAGGCCATGCAGGCCTTTAGCAATTGCCTATGATGTCGATGTTTGCACCTAAAGGGGGCTTGATGGTGGTTGCTCGTCACGCTACCTTGCAACAGGAGTTGCAGCAAGTTGCGCTGCACCGCTTGACAGTACAACCCTTTTACACACCAGTCCCAGTCCCTTGCACCGCTGTGCCCGCGACGCATTCACTTTGGAGGGGAGGCTGATGTCTTTTGCGGGGCTCGCACATTAACGTATTTGAATCAACTGCAGCCGAGAATGGCATTCGACTAAGTTTGGCTTTCGTTACATCTGTCGCAATAAGTACTAGGGAAGGCAATGCTCTTACTACGGCTGAGAAGAAGTGCGTTTTCCATATGTTGGGCCTTCGCGCTTTGGTATCCAGGGAACGGCTGCGGTGACCGCAGCCGTTGCCTAGATACGTTTACTTAAAAGGTTGTTGGCTTTCGTAGCGAGCCCTAAGCTGTCGTTGGCAGGTAAATATGAACTTTCGTGGGCTGTGGAATCCTGAAATTGTATGGTTGGAGGTCAGTGGCTCCTGGTTCGGAGGCATCTGTGACGAGTCCTTCCGCATTTTTTGACCGTCCGAGAAATGCCAGGGTACATAGGGTGTTGACGGATTTCTTACTTTTCAGGAAGTGTATTGTTTTTCTAGTTGCACCTGAACAATTACAGTTCCTATTGGCATCTTTTCCATTAGAAAGGGAAGTCTGGCATGGGTGAATATTACTCAGCGAACGCATCACTATTCCGGACTCCAATCTTCAGGGAGTACCTTATAAGGCACATTCATTCTCATCTACCACAAGGGGATAAGCTTGGCAGTATCAAGAGAGCTTAGATAAGGAAAAGTGTGGGCAGTGTGCTATATCGAAAAGTATCAGTCCTTGGTAAGCAAGCGTAAGAGTGGACTCTGAACTTCTGTCCACAATTTATATCCAGCGGTTCAGGCCGTGTGAGAAACTCCTCTAGGCGTGCCAGAAAAGGAAAGCTGGAGGGTCTATGGACATTAGGGCCCTGGGGAACTGGACCCCAAACAGTGCACCAGCTCCCCAACGACAACGCAATCGCAAGAAGAACTCACTTACTGACTTACAGTTAAGGTCCTGAGTCCCGTCACACGATGGGGTAGCAAGGAGCTAAGACGAGTAGGGGGACTGCAGGCCAGTGGAGGCTGTTGGTGAACAAGAATCCTGTCCCTCTTTAGTCCTGGCCTTGCTTTAGTACAATGTTGAGGTAAAACCTCATTCCCAAACTAATAATATCTCATTAGGGCATAGGTTAATAGCCAGTAACGAATGGTACCCGTCTGTGAGGCACCATCTTTGGTCCCCACCGCCGGCGTCCTGGCGAGCTCCCCTTATCTCTCTGCCTCGAGCAGACTATTATTGAGGCTGATAATGTTCGCGACAGAATGATATTCAGTGAGACAAGCTGAACGAAAGCTTCAAAAGTGATTTCATAGTTCGGTATTAGAGGAAAGGAAACCTCTGCACTCCCCGCATGTCCAGGCGCAGGGGCCCAAAGGACTCGGGCTGGAGCTGCGAAGAGGGGACAGTCCAGCATGTCTTGTAATGCATTGTTGCATTCTCAGGACACTCTCACTTAGGGCCAAACCCCATACATCTTAATATTTATTAACTAAGAAACTCATTGAGTACTTAGTCAGCAAGTGACAACCCACATGCCCCTACACGCTAACACGTTTTTTATGAACACAACGAGAACGGCAAACTGGTAGGTTAGCATTGTTGCCGCGATTGTAATGGGACTTCACTACAGGCCGGTTCCCAAAAGAGGGGCAATCAGCAACCGTCTGGGCAGCGGAGTGGAAAGTAAGGGACGAAAGGCTGGAACACGCCGCGATTGAATACTACGCATCATACACAAGACCCCCGCTTCCACAACCGTAGCTGATACGGTGGAAAGTGACTCCCAAGAAACTCAAACCCAGGCGCAGCTGAAGGAAGGGTGTAGTGCAGAGCACTATTTCATCAAGCTTCCCTAGTCCTGTTTAGGGAGTGTATTGAGCTGCCATACAGCCAAAATACATGCGGTGATAGTTTGCAAAAGTGTAGTTTGCACCGCGCATTGCAACAAGAAGTGCTGCAAGGCACACTAGTACGCAGTCAGAACAAACCTCTCTTACGTGCATTTAGGAACATACAGGCAGTTGATAGACACGTAGCTGTCATCCAGTCTGCATGAAAGTAGAGGCGTAGGTACCACCCTCTCGTTTACCACCCTACATCTTTTTCAGCTCTTCCCTGAACGAGCAGATGTACTCACTCTCTCAAAACACTACCCGAAAAGGAAACAGTACGAACAACGGAAGAGAGAGTGAGGTAAACAACCTCAAACGATACTGCGTGGCTGCTCTGCAACCGCTACCAAGTTGCGGCCCGTAGATACGGGCCGGCTCAGCGGCGTGGCTCCTAGTAAACCGCAGCGTGCTAAGGCCTGTCTGTGGTTTTAAAGGCGCTTTTTGAAGCATGCATATCATCCAGGTCAAAAATAATATATATGCCATAATTTGACGCAGGTTGCATGCCCGCAAGGGGAGCGGCCCGGCTCGCCTTGAAGTGTTGAACCCAGAAGCCAAAAGTATAAAAAATTAGAAGTGCGGTCAGCGGTTGTCCCAAGCTAACTGTAGATCGAGTGAGGAACGAATATAGAAGCAAAAAGAATATCAGACTGACACAGTAGGCCGTCGAGTACGTACGGGCAGGTCTTTGTGAAGGGCAGCGTAGAGAATACCCACAATGCATAAACTGCAGCAAACAGAGTCACATCGCACTTGATGGTTGGTATACTCGCCACCGGCTTATTGATTAAGACCCATAAAGGCTCTTAAGGACTCGCTGCCTGCAAGTGATCCTCCGAAACCCACTCGCGATGTCCTTTTTCTCGCCATTTGAAGTAGTATTCCCGTTTTCTGAGGCATCTACTTCTTTACACACACTTGTATAGAATCACAATCTCGGGCAGTGGCTTCCTCTCGTTATTGCATTGCTTCCTCATTGTGTTAAAAAGCCAAGTGATTACCGATGAATCCCTAAATTTTTTTAGAAAGTGAGCATTGATGGCACAGTGACACCTACGGGTTAAGGGAAAGTCGGCAACGTAGGTCATCGCGCTAACACGGGAACGAGTAGCAAAGTGTCTTACCCAACGGGTGGGGAATATGTTCGCCTCCTTGTTCTCGTGCGAGCTACAGGGCGTCTGTAGATTTGCTAAAACCAAGCAGCCTGTACTGGAAGTGACAGCTGAACGAGGCTTGTCGTAGTCCTTTGCCTGGTTTTCTTGAACTTTTCTCACACATTCCTGCACAGCTGAAAGTTCTGTGTAAAAATCAACATTCTGTGGCAAACATGGTAGGCTTTCAACAGCCAGATCTAGCTCCGGTTCAGAAAATGGTGTTCCAGTGTAGAAAAGGGATGCTGGTGTGAGAAACATCTCTTTGCTTGGCAACAAAAGAGAGTTTGGGGCTTTGGGGATCTCAGGGCCCCCGAAACGGACCTCAGTCTCACCGGTGAGCAACAAAGACCAACTTTGCCCTGCGCCTTGTGCCCCCAACGATAACACAAACGCAGTCAGAAGTCACTTAGTGATTTTAAAGTTGAGGTCCCGATTCCCCTCACACAATGGGGTATCAAGAGCTAGGACACGTAGAGGGACTGCAGGCCATGGGGATTGTTAGTAAAAGAACGTTCAGACCCTCTTTAGTCCTGAGCCCGCTTTGTAGCATATGGTGATAAACTCCATCCTTAAATAATTTATATTTCGCTCTAGCATCGACCAACAACCAGTAGAGAAATGTATCTGCCTCTGGGCCTCCACCGTTGATCCCCTCTGCAACGCCCTGACATTCTTTCTTTATCTGATTGCGTCAGGCTGAGTATTAGTGAAACTGATGATGTTACCGCTACATCGTTGTTCAGTAAAATAAGTTGCCCCAAAACTTCAAAACAGTTTCATTATTGGTTAATAAGAAAAAGGAATGTTGTGCTGTCCCCACACGCCCTAGCAAGGCGGTGCCACGTGCTGGGGCTGGGACTGGGAAGGGGACAGTCCTGCATGTGTCACCACTTCTTGTTACACTTGCAAGGATACTCTCACTGAGGGACCAACCCAATTACCTCTAATACATATTTACTACGAGACTCATTGAAAACTTGCTTAGTAAGTGTCAACCCACATGCCCGTAGAAGGTAACACGTTTCCTATGATCATAACGAGCACGGCAAACTGTGAGGTTAGCATTGTTTGCCGTGATTGTAGTGAGTGTTCACTACAAGTACAGTGGCAGTTTCCACTTCTGAATCGGATGCGCCGTTGCCGTTTCTGGTCCAACTCGTGCTGCAGCAGCGCGAACCCCTCAGAAACTAGTGCATGAAGAGGAACAATCTTGTGCTTTCAAAAGCTCCAGGTTCCAGTTCTCTTGTAGCACTTGCAGGGCATGCCACAGCCGATGCAAGTGCTGCTTTTGATGCCAGGGCGTGTGGGGACAGCCGAACTACGAACTATGGAACTACCTTGAAGGCGCGGGTCAACTCATTTCAGTAAATAGCGATGCATCGGTAACATCATCAGCCTCCGTAAAAGTCAGCCCGACGCAAACAGACAAGGAAAGGACGTCAGGGCGTTGCAGTGAGGAGTAATGGTGCCACTGACAGATACATTTCTTAATTGGCTATTAGCCTATGCCTGAGTGGGATATTATCAATTTGAGGATGTGATGTATCACAATATCCTACAAGGGAAGCTCACGACTAAAGAACGTTCTTTCATCAACAATCTCCATGGCCTGAAGTCCCTCTATTTGTCCGAGTTCTTGCTATCCCATCCTGTGATGCGATTCGGGACCTTAACGATGAAATCACTATGTGAGTTCTGCCTGCGGTTGTGTTGCCGTTGGGGGCACAAGTCGCAGCGCTAGGCTAGTCTTTGTTGTTCACCAGTGAGAAAGGTCCGTTCCCGAGGGCCCTCAGAGCCCTACAGCCCCAAACTCTCCTTTGTTGGCACCCAAAGAAGAGTTGCTCACAGAAAGTGTTTTAGTCTTGATTTTGTTGAGGGGCTTGAACACGAAGCACATAAGCCAAATCCCGCTTTCCTCGCCAGCAAAATCGCCATTTGATGGTTGAACCTTTTTTATTCGAAGCAGTTCGTCTGTTTTCTGCTCCATTTTCCCCTCACGATATGGGGGCAGCCGGTACCTTGGAACAAGACATTTGGCTGCTCCAGCAATAATTTCCACTTGGTGCATTGAGCTTGCAGCGAGTGACCCGCCTGCTTGTAAGCCTTATGTAGTGAACACTCACTACAATCATGGCAAACAATGCTAACCTCAGTTTGCCGTGCTCATTGTGTTCATAACAAATGTGTTAACTCCTAAGGGAGTGTGGTTTGACACTGAGTAAGTCTTCAGTAAGTCTCATAGTTAGTAAGTATTA
>HG713536.1:0-11666 GCA_000499725.1 Eimeria brunetti
CGCACCGATGGTGTATTTGCGTGGCAGCCATAGCTTGTGCTGCTGTTTCTCGCCATGTTTAACTTGGCAAACCTTGGGTAGGTTGTGCCTGTTGTGTCTGGACTGTTTTTATTGTTGCTTGCTGTTTGTCGTGGGTTGGATGCTGTCTCCGCTGGTTTCAGTTGTTGCAGCAGCATTTACTCTCTAATGCCTATTGCCTTCTGGATAGGAGAGTTGCGTTCACACTGATTACTCTCACTGTCCTTATCCGAAAGAAGAGCTCGCAAGCAATCTTCGACTATTTACTGGACAAAAAGGAGACGCGCCGGCATGGATACAAGCTGATTCTTGGTAGGGAGTGGGAGTAGCGCCCCGAGAGGGATGGCATGTTTCAGTAGGCGGCGTCATGCCGACATCTGCACAGAAATACATGGCACGGCATTTTGTGGGCTGGGCTGAGAGGATTTTAAAAGACAAGTAGCATACTCGTTTGTTGAATTGCGTATGATGATCCCCGTTTTCTGAAACGGCTGTTCGTTATTTTTTGCAACGGTGCGGATCTGCTTTTGTGCCCATGCATACGCTGAGCTGCCTTCTATGTTTCCAGCGACACCTCGACGTGCTAAGTGCGGTTGTTACAATGCGGTATGTCTACATGCAGGCTTGAATTGTTTGCGGTTTGATGCTGGCCGTTGCGAGCGCTGTATGAGCATCTACAGTATGCTTGTAGGACGTCCATGTCAGTGATATGTGGGTTGGAAGATACGGAGTTGTTGCTGCACGAGGAATTCGCCTGTTTATTTTAAATTCGAATCGAACGCGTTGGTGCGTGGCAACCGTGTACGGTTCCGGCAAAAGGCTATCCCACTGGGCGTTCAGCAGTTGTATCGAAAAAGTGGGTTATCGGAGTGGCAGTTGGCGGCATAGATATGCGGTGCATGGAAAAATCACGGTGGTCTGTCACAACTGAATTGATAGCCCCGTCCTGCATAACCAGGTAGAAAGTCTTGGAGTTGTTCGAGTGTTTTCAAGTCTTCCACACGTTTGTGTTTTTTTACCTGCTCACAGTGGTCCCTGGTAGTATTTTGCAGTCGCGCACCGCAATGCGACAGTTAGTCGTTTTACATTTTCAGAAATGCGTCTAGGCATCCGAGTGCAGAAAAGGGCACACCCTGACCAATTGCTGCCCAATGATGTAGCTGCATTTCATTTGCTTTGCAGGCCAGACGCTAGGTAGGACTTGGAGTGCTCTAGAGGTGATGAGTGTCTGACAAGCCTATCAATATGTAAGAGTGATGTTACCTACTAAGGGCGCGGCAAAGACAGGAGGCTAGTTTGGTAGGGGCAACGGAGTGTAGTCCACCGTTGCTGAGAATGCAATTGCCGTGTGTTTTAGCCAATCAGGAGAACGCTTGGATGCAAAAGTGATTGGTATGAGTAAGGCGGGTAGCTTGCACTGTTCGTAATAGCTGATCTAGCTGTTCTCGAGCGCTATCACTTGACGCTGCCAAGACATAGGTGGTGAATGTTTTATTCAGCCCGCATTACCTCCGATTACTAAATTCATGCAGAGTTGATGTCAAGGCACTGCGCAGCCCGATGCCCCTCACGTAGTTGCAAGAACCATCGTGGATCCCTTCATGCTGCCGGTCAGGGCTCTGTTCGGAACGCCCGTTGCTATTGCATGTAACATCTGAAGATGTGTGTAGGTAGCCCCAGGCTTCCAGAGGGTTTTGTGCATGCTGCATTATCCAGCGACGCGCTATGCGACGACAGACGTTCCAGGCGCGTCACGTGTAGAGGTTCGTAGCCGCTAGCGGAACCCCCAGGGGGGCCTATCAGGTGCAGGTGAGCCGCTGGCGCTTGCGGCATCTCCGCTGTCCCTACCAATCTGTAACTCACCTTTAGGTGTCTGTGCGGGAACATCTTGTCTAGTCTAGCATGCTCTTGCTATTCGCCATATAGTAGCTTCATAGTTCCCTAGTGGCATCGCTTTCTGGACGTTGCCCTAACCGAATTGTCGCTATGTTGCACACTGCAGTGTACTCACCTGCGCTTGTGGCTGCCAATCAAGCACAAGCGCCGGCACTACCTCGCGGTGTAGGCGGGACAGAAATTATTATGCTTCTGCCGACACACGCACATGAGCGTCTGCAGTCTGCAGCCTGCAGTGGACGACGCGTTCGGGGGTCGGGCTGAGTTCGATTTGCTGATATACATATATATACATTTTGTGAGGGCGATTGTTTACGGGCATGTTACCCTAGGCACAGGCTAGATGCCAGGCGAGGGACCGTGCTTTGGTTGGTGTGAGCCCCAGAGCATTGCACGGTGCCATGCTTCCACAGGCAGACATCTTGCTTGACGCATGATACTAGGGCAGGGGTGTACGATGTCTTATTCACACTTGGCGCCTTACTATTTTGTTGCAGGTGACATATACCGCCTGTAGCGTCAAGCAAATTGCAGAAAGTGGGTCAGCATAAAAGGAGGGAAGATTTGCAGGTCCCAGTTGTTGTGTATTTCCTGCCACGCTTACTGCACTGTTTAGTTGTTAAAAGCTTATTTACAGCTTTGTTGCCTGTCCTGGGGCAGTAAGCAGTATTTCCGTCTGCCTAAGCAGTTCCATGGCAGGCGGAACTGTTTGTTCGGTGACCATGAGCTCTGTGCCGGCCTTCGGCGCCTTTGTGAACAGGCATTGGCATGCGAAAACAAGTTACGTTTCAGTCAGCAATTTTTCTGGCTTTGCATCCAGCTGCCACAATTCGGCGGACAAGCCGGGTGGCCTAATGTCTGCGGTCTCGTGGCGAAGCTGTCTGATGTCTGCGGTCGCTAATAGACAATGTTCCATGAGCCGCAGAAGCTTAAGCACATGCACTAGCGAATGTCCTCCGTAGAAGGCGTTAAGGCTGCAGCTCCGACACTGGGTGCTAATTTCGACTGATGAGCTGGGGCCTTGGCCCATGCCTCAACGGCCTTAAACGGGCAGCTTGTGTGAGGACAGACATCTACGGATGTTTATTTCCAGTTGGCAGCGACTGGCGATCCTTTCATTTGTTGCATTGATGCAATACACGTCCTGTATTTAGCTTGTACGGCNTGGCAGCGACTGGCGATCCTTTCATTTGTTGCATTGATGCAATACACGTCCTGTATTTAGCTTGTACGGCAGTTTCACACAATGTCGGCAAGTGCTAGTGTAGGCGGTTGGCGTAAGAATGTTGTGCAGTACGCTGACGTTATCCTAATGTGAGAAGTTTGTTGTTTTATGATCCTGTATTTCCTCAGGTTTGCATTCAACTGGTGTGAGTTCTGTTGGTGCAGCCCCTGCCCTTCAGGAAAGGTGCACCCCGCGCATTAACGCTTGCAGGTCATGTAGCACATTGGGCTACGTTACATTTCCCAAGCGTTACGAAGCGGTAAGTTTCAGCGACAGGATGCATCAGATGTGAAAAAGCGATAGATATTGCCATGTTGCAAGCTGCGCGGGCTACTGCGTTCGCTGAAGTAGAGGCTTATGTAAAGCAATGACATTCACTCTTAACTGGTGGGTGTGCAGCAAAGCGTATTGAAATGTGTGTTCGACTGCCGTGAGAGATTTTTCATAACCTCACGAGCAATCCCGGAACTGTCAGAAGTGTAAAACTGCTGGTGGAGTGTCAACGTGCACCATCAGGACGGAAAGGCGTCTTGCATTGCGCGAATGTTTCCGCTTAAGTGGCCGAGGGTCCGGATGGTTTTCACTAGGAAAATGTGTCCTCTTAAAATGGCATTTCTCACAATCGCCGTGCTTAGGAGGAAGTATAGCTTACTTGCCTGCGAAGTGTCATAGCAATTTTGGACAGCTCGTGGGTCACAGTGGAAGCTAGGCAAAAATTGGGCTCGTAGTTGGTCTGAACGCTAAGCATGTTTAATGATGCAATACAGCGGCTATCGCTGTGGCCGCGTGGCTCCACAGGACAGTACCACGTCCAACAACGTTACATTGCCCGGCATATATTTCTCCTCGAAGTGTGCTGCAGGCACGTTCGACAAATCGATCAACGAGCGCTCAACGTATGCAAAAATGGAAAGTAATGCAGTCCCGCTGTCTGTGCGCTAGGGCCCGAGTGCCACAATCGTGTTGCCCTCATGTGAACTTTGGTTTGTTTGTGAATTAGCATCTTGAAGAGCCTGAGGAGACCATGATAGAGCTTCCACCAGTGGACAAGCTTTGCCATGTTCTCGATTGTGCGCTGATCGGTGTCTACCCTGATCGTGTAGTTACTGTATGTCTGAATACCTGGGTGATCAATGAGCAGTGAGCCTGCGAAGTGGAGAGGGATCGTTCTGCCGTCGGAAGGCAACTACCTATAAATAAAATATCAACGGCGCAGTTGGAACCTGACATACGTGGTCTTCTAACTTAGAAATGTGGACTTCTGATAGCTTTCATATTTGTTCTTGTGTCTTTGTTTTAGCGGGGTTCAACCCGTATCTGCATACAAGTTTTGCTTTCGAGGGTGGCATTTGTTGACTACTAGCAGTCGAGATTTTGACATGGACCGGTTTTTGGAGTCTGTGCTTCGTGTGGCTGGTATGAGGCAGTACACTGTGAAATCGCTGTAAGTGCTGTGAAGCAGCGCACTGTGAAATCGTGGTTGGAACGTTTATCGTGACCGGACTTGAACGCCCCAAGAGACAAATTAGGCAGGTCGTGTCGCCTTAATTTTCATCGTTGCACAGTATGTGCGTTGCGTTTGACGGAAAGTCGTTGCGTTTGACGGACCGACCGAGGTTTCGTGAGTGCGGTAAGTATTCCGTAGGCGCTCGGCGGGTGACGATTCTCTCAGTGACTAACTGCATGTCTGTTGGCTACATTAGTACAACTATACTGCACAGGCCTAGTAGAGGTGCAAATGCGAGGAATCACAGCTCAGGCAGACAGGTGCCTTTTTATGTTGGCTGGTATCGCTGGGTTCCAGCGATAGCCAGCGGCGTTCCCGGGACACAGCTGGTGACAGAGTTTATCCGGTGCTTGTTTTTCATCTGCTGGCCTAAAAGAATGCCAATGTCGGGAAGCGGTCTGCGCAGTGCTGCACACATGGAGATGACCGGGAAGCGTATTCCAAACATTCTATGTTGCTCAGCTTGTGTGTTGGCCGTTAAGATGAATCTGGATGGGCTTAATATGTTGTATACAGTGGAATATATCCAAAGAGGCAGGGGCGTGGGATGGGTTAGCGGGTTCCACAGGGGGACCACCTTGGGAGGCTGTTTACCTTCGCGTGGCGAGGCCTTCGGAAACAGATATAGAGGCAACTGTCTACAAACACATTTCTCAGTCGCAGCAATACCTGATAGGCCATGTTGACGGCAGTGCATTACTTGGCTCACCGTGCCCCAACGATTCATTCGTTCATTCGCGCCCCAACGATTCATCCGATACTTTCTTCCGATAACAGCTGGCTGTTGCTTCGCCGTTTTTATGATTCGTGCGCAGGAACTACAGCAGTGACAGAAATCCGCCCTTAATAACAGAGGGCTGCTGTCGCAGCGCCCACCACGGTGACTCGCTCAATGGACACTGCTGCTTGCGGTCCAGCTCGAGGCTGCATAGAGGCTGACTCACTGTAATGGGTGCCAACCTTGTCAAGGAAAAGTGCCCAAGACATTTCTGCACTTGAGAAGACCACTATACTGAAGCGAACGGCCTACTTGACGAAATTGAATGCCTCTGCGTGGCTGGAATTCTACAAGATATCGTGACGTCATGCACTTTCATAGCATTTTGTCTTAGCGCGTTCGTGTAGCAGGATGTATGCTGACAGAGCAGGTTTCCGAAGCATTGCTAACTGCGTATGCTCACACTTTAACATCATGCCGAGCAGCAGATGTGTGAAACAAGTGGGAAACCGGCCTACTCTACTCTGTGCTGGCGTTGCTTCCGGATGCGGGGAGCCATTCAAGAACCGAGCGGACATGCCGACACCTGCTGTTTTTGCATATACTGTTATCATCACAGTGGCGCATGAGTCCCAAGAGGGCATAGAGCTGCACACGCGTGTGCATGTGAAAACTGGCAGTGCTGAGCTTGAGCTCCCCTGAAAGACTATTCATACGGATTGGTGCGGTCCGTGTTTAGCTCAAGTTACTCTGGGCCTTAAAACACCGTAAAACAACAGATTCCGACGAAAAAGGACACTCCCTTTTATTTGCTTCCATTGAACAGCAATCGAGCATTTGCTCGCTGGGCGCATGCCCCCGCCAGGTTTGCGCTTGCGTCGGTTGTACCACAGTCCCTTGCGCTTTGGAAATATGCTATAGTGTGGTGATGCCGTGTGTTTGTATGAACATGCGCACAAAAGTGGTGTTTAAGACAGTTTGAATATATTAGCAATTGAATACTGGTTATATATTCTTTTCCTGGAGGGGGCCACACAGCTCACCTTCAGAGTGAATAACTCACCATCTACTGACAGTAACCCACATGCGTGGAACCTAAGCAAGGAGAGCCCGGCAGGCCACATGCCTCATATGTTGGTTGCTGGCATTTTCCAAGACGTCTAAATGCTAGTATATGCGCGTATGCAATATCTCTACGGCCACAGCGATACATTGCATTAATAGCCGGTGTACCACCCCTACTTTAACGTACTTCCTTCCTTCATCAGCAAGCCTGTACCATTCCAAGACCTCGAGAAGCAGGATATCTAACAGTATTGCTTCCCAACACGGCCACACGAAGAGCTTCCATTTGGCAGAGAACCGTTGTACTTGAAAATGCGCTGCAGCGAGCCTGTAGGCACTCGGTCCGTTTCGGCAGGCGGTTCTTCGTCAGCCTGCACTGGTATAGTAGAACAAGTAGTGTAGCATCTTCAGCATGCATTCACGCGAGTCTAGCCTAATACAGTAAGCTCCCGAAGGCGGCATACTTGCGGTGTCTGTGTGGATCTGGGGTGCACCTGCTCCCCTCCTTACATGAATTTGCATGACATATCGAGCAGGCGGATTAGCACACGAAAAGTAGAAACAGCGGGATTACCCCTGCTACAATTCGCTTTACTCCCGGAGGCGGCATATTTGCGGTGCCTGTATGGAGCCACCGATTATTGGGATGCAGCTCCTCCCCTCCTTCCATGAACTTACATGGCATATCGAGCAAGCGGATTCGCACACGAAAAGGAGAACCGGCGGGCTTACCCCTGCTACAATGCGTTTTATGGTTTTGCTTTCGTACGCGTGTTGGAGGGTCCTGACTATTTGTCAATGCAGTTGAGGATCTTTTCTCAGCAAGTGAGTCTCACCCTCGGGCCGGCTAGAATCCACCATCTCTCTTGCGAAGGTGCGCAATCTCAAACAGCTAAAGCATGGGAGACCTCGAGTTGTTCTGCTAGCGTAGGCGGAGCCTTGACGAAGCAGAGACGCAAATACGGTGGCGAAGGCGAGCACGTATATTATTAAGGAATCGAAACCGTCAATCCTGTCCCCCCTTCCTTGCGGGGTTAATGCTGAATTTTTTTCATTGTGTGTGCTTCAGATACCGATTAGACCATGCTGCATGTTTGCAATAGAAGCGCGGTGGCGGTCTTTGCGATGTTAACTGCACATCGCTTTTTATTTGCAGAGTATATCCTGCAGGGAGGGGATCTTGCCTGTAGCCTCAGCACCAAAGTCTGCAGCACCCCAGATGGCTCAGCCTCGAACGTTATATCCCTTTGGCAAAAGAGTAGAGCAACTGAAATCAATGGTAGTGAGCGGGCAATGGCTGCCGTCATTTACATGTCTGGAAGACATGCTGTAGACCACATGGCGCCGACTGCTGGGTCGCCTGCACCAATCTTGAACCAGCGAGTGCAATGCATCTGGCTTTCATTTTGCATGGCTCAGGATGTGCGCCACTTTCAAGCTTTATGCAACCACATGTCTTCCGAAGGTTTGTTTGTAACAGTCGGACGTCGAGGTTCGGGGCATCTTGCACTCAAATCTAGCGCGGCATTGGTAGAAACCCTTGTTACGGAACTGTAGGCGCCAACAGAAAAGGACTACATGCAATTTTTAGCGCGCATGCTGGCAAGGAAGTTCCTGTGGTGCTGGTGGGTGGAGCCGATGGCTAGTAGTCTCGGAACAGCGTTGCGCCTAAAGTCCTTGAATCACTGAAACTGGTTGAGTGCAGTTGGCTATGTTAATTTTTGCCATTGCACAATCGCTTGCATCGGCAGGGCAAAGCTTTTACGCGGTAACGCCGAATCTGTTCTAGTCACAGCGAAGTACAGTGCGTTGATCTGCAGCGCTCAGTTACTAACGCGCCAGGCAGGGAGAACCTGTGTTGGCCACTCGCGCGCATTTGCTTGCCAAGGCTCAGGGGAGCTTTGGAAATGCTTTATATGAGTAGGCCTTGTTCGTCGTGGCATGCTCACTGATTTGGTTTCAACGTGAGTCTCAGCGGCATGTCAACAAGTGTTCTTTGTTACGATGGCCACCCCTTTATGAAGGATATATCCACTGTCCGACCTAGTCAGAAGGGGAGGAAGCACGAACTCGGAAGTAAAGCGTGCAACGCCTCTATTACAAAGAGCAGCGGCCATCAGAGTAGCAAGTCTCCTAATTTGCACGATCAGGTTTCTGCTTCACCAGATGAAGTTACAGTAAATACTGACAGCACTTGCTAGGATCTGCGAAAGCATAGCGGCGGAAGGTCTTCATTTGGACTAGAATCATGATGACGGGGTCGTGCTAAACGAAAGATCAGCGTAGTTGAAGGCTGGCTGCGTCTGTGCTCATTGAAATAGTGCTGCGTGGGAGCTTAAGGGGGGGTTCATTCAGAATCATCAAGACCCCTCCGATGCGTGTAATAATCCATTTGCCTGCAAAGGCCTCACTGAATTACAATGCGTACAACAGTGTAGTGCAGGTTGTTCAGCGGCCAACGGATTTAGACTGTCCCTTGATCCTGTGGTGGCTCGATTTGCGCTCTAGCATGGTGGCCAACAGGCAACTCCAGTACTTGCAAATCAACCAGGCTTGCTGCATGTGGAAACGTGGGGGTGGTGTTGGACAAGGCAAGGACCTTGTTTCATTTAGAAGGAAGGGTGCAGATAACATTGTGCGCCAGTCATCGATTTTGTTGCTTTTGTGTGTGTACAGCTCCAGGCGCTTGCGAGATAAAGCGACCTGCGTAGCAGCCTCTTGCGTGTGTAACGATTGTCTAAATAACCCGCAGCTGAAGTCGTGCCAACCATGCCCTTCGACTGGCCAGGCACACACTTGTTTGTCGCGCCTGGTGCAGTAGCCGCTCCAGTGCGCACTTGTACAAACCTTTAGAGATATGGATGGGCACTTTCAGTTCAAGAGTTCCGTCTGTTTTAAGCGGAAATTGTTCTCGACGTGGCTGCTGGAAGTATGTAGATGGAGCGCCCTGAAGGGTGGAGGTAAAAACTTTTGTGCAGCCCTTTTGTGCTTATCAGCTCTTCAGGGACTGGCGTCATCGTTAGTTGACACCGTGTTCAGGTTGTGAGTTGGATTTACTGGGGGAATCAAATTTTCGTTTCCGGGAGGACAGGAGTTTGCCGAGAGCCGAATATGAGCAGGAATTTTAGCCGACGAACTGAGGCTGCTGAGATTACGGACTGCAAACACAGGATCTCAATAGGTTTGGGCCTTGCGCGATTGTTAGCACATGACTTGTGATTATTTCCCAGGCACGGCGATTTGTAGATACCCGCAAGATTTCTTGAAGCGTGCCGCGTAGCATTTGTTGGGTGTGCTGGCTGCTCCAGCTGGGTGCAGGTGTGCTCCCAGTTTTGTGTTGATCGCTGAACTTTGCTGCTTTTATCTCACTATTAGGTTAATGCCGAGTCGGTCAGGAGGGTGAAAATATTGGAAGAAGGGGAGGAACGTCCAACACAGTCTTTGCCCGGTGTAATTTAGAATGTGTGTTGCTATTTCCCACATTATCACTAGGTGAGCAGAGGCAGCGGACGCCGGCGACATTTGTTTACCCGCCCAACGTGCACAAGGGAGCGATTCCGAGTCAATACACGTTTGGTGCATTTGTGGAGGTGTTGTCAGTGTATTCTGGTGCAAATCTTTTCGCGTTCTTGGCATCGCGGAACCTACATAGTTAAACTTGTACGTTTGGGGAATTTTTCAGGTTCTTCTTTCCCCATGCTCTAGCTTCGCCCTATTTTTGTACCTTTCCGGGTTTCTTATTCTTTGCCTTGCGCTGGGGTGATCGTGCAATTGGTGCCAAGGTGCGGCTCTGTGGTTCTTCATCACTGTGGATCTTGGTCACAGAGCACTAGTTCGCTCCCAAGAGAGCATATGGCTGTTTCATGGATCCACATTGCCTGTGGAAACGTGGAGGTGCGTAGCTGGGCTGTTTCATGAGCAAACATGTGCATGTGCTTGCTACCACAAAGCGCCAGCAAGCTTTTTCAGCTTTGGCCCGTGGACGGCATGGCATCAAACGAACTTCAGAGAGTGGGCCCGCAATAAAGGTGCATTGCGTTCTCTAGAATGAATCTTCACATTTGTTCCGATGTGGTTCTTGCACCCGCACAATCAACCACAAGATACCTAGGCTCTTACACGACGCTTTGGTCTGTGCGCAGCGGTGAGCTGGAACAGGTTTCTTTCAAGCAATTACTTACCAAGAAACGCAGCATCACCACATGGGTGGTGAGCACAAGGCAACCGGCAAGTACGGATGACAGTTTTGTCTTACAGTGCTGGGCAAATATTTTGACGCGTGTGCTCTCGTATCTGCGCGTAATGTATCACGTCGGCGGCCCATGTGTGGAACCAGTGATGCTACGTTCACAGGTTTGTGAGTGCAGTAAAGCTAATCAAATATGCGATTGGGGCTTTAGAAGAAATTAAGCAGCGAAATGCGTCTTGCTGCCATACAGGCATAAACTGCCTCTGTGTAAAAGTGCAAAAGCACAGGTATTTATCGCAAGCAAGCAGCCATTGCACATGTGCTTGCGTACTGGCATTTCAAATGCATGAGTTTCTTTCAGGAAGTGTGGCAGTCTTTTCAAGTTTGTAACACACGATAAACCTCTCTTCTGCGGTGCCGGCGTGTCGGCAAACATCCCTCGTATCATTGAACAGCTAAGCAGCTGAACTTTGCCGCCGCCGTGTTCTTCTGCAACTTCAAAAGCAGGCTGTTGTGCTTGCAGAGATTTAGGGGCAGTGGACCGTCTTATGCGGAAACATGCCAAACATGCATGCTTGTCTAGTCACATCTCAGTATTTGCATCTGCGTTTGGACGCGGATGCAAATACTGAGATGTATCTAGACAAGCATGCGGCGGCACTAGTTGGGTTCGTGCTGTTGCGCTCATGAGAATCCGTCAGTGGAATGGAATACGCAGCCGTACTCTTCAAAAAGCTCTTGACGGGTTCGAAATACCCAACTTATGCACAAAATCGCCATGTTCTACTGTAACATTGCGGCGGGCGTTATCTAGGGAAGTACCCACAGTGCGCGAAGCGCGACAACATGTCTTTTCAAGTACATCTGCAATTGTGGAGCAGTGTGTCTCATGTGCGAAGTTTTGAGAGAGGCCCGTGAATGAGCGGTCTCGCATATGCTGGTGCTGCGCCACTCCTCCAGCTCCCGTTCCCCAATACGTTGCGCACGTTGTCCTGCCTGGCAATTGAGGACAAATGCGCTTGGCTTCCAATGCTTCACGGTAACATGT
>HG713537.1:0-11652 GCA_000499725.1 Eimeria brunetti
AAATGATAGAGGGGCCAACCACGGAGGAACGAGGGGCACCTGCTCGCCGCATATGCTGGGCCGGCAGGCATGCACGGTGACACGCTGGTATAGAGGATGGCCGTCTATTAAACGGCAAGCAACGCGCATGCAGCATAAGAGGCAAACAGATACCCGCAGGTGCATGTCAGTGACGTGTAAGCGCAGATGATACAAATGTCCCAACACCGTCTGCATTCTCCTAGCAGCAGCGTAGGGTCTAGTGGCTTGGTGCATGCAAGAATGAACTGGCTTTTGCTGACCACTCTCTAGCCCCTTAGCCTATCTACACCATCTGGATTGGAAAGCCACCTTCACCTCCATGATGTATGCCAGTTTCTGGGTGGCTAAATGTCAAGCGTACTTGCTGGTTCGTCCCATCACTGCAGCTAATTGATCGAAGCCACCTCCGAGGCCAGCTAAAATAGGTTGAGCAGTAGCGCTTTAGTGCAAAGGTATTTCCAGACGTTATTTATCATGTACACCTAAGAAAACGTACTTGTTATTCGTGGTATATTGGTGCTAAGCTACCCACCAAAAAACGATCGCGACACAAAAACAGGACAGTTCGTGAGGCAGCTGGAGTATACACCGGCACAGCTGCGTGAGTGTCCATCTCCGCAAATCTAAAAATTGCTGTGCAATGCAATTCACATCACTACTGTATACATGCTGCCAGTTAAAACCAGCAACCCCTGGAGCTGGTCCTGCCTGCCAGCTGGTCTACAAGTTACTGCACCTTTGGTACTAACCGCTGCCTATTGCAGTAGAAATCGGTACCCCAATCAGGATATCAACTTTTGCAGTACCACGGTACTATTGTGCTCAATATGCGACAGCGCAGACGCAACAACGGTCGGTATGTGGGGGCAATGGAGGGCATTTATACATTGCTTTGAGTCACCACAAGCACTTTGTGCTCAGACGGGCTTCAGTACAAGAGCAATGCGTTCCCAAACATTGGGTATTTAACACATTGCAGTCCTAGTACACTGCAGCCTTCTCACACATGCAACGGCAATGCTCTACGTGCACAGGAACGCACGTACTGAGGCCCCATGAATGTGTTTTTACTCAAGTTTTTGGAAAAGCCTCCCTTCTCTGTTTTCATGGGCGTTAATAGTTCTTGAGTGAGCTGTCGGGCAGTTGGTAAGCCAGATGGATCCATATGTGTGCCGTGCCAGGGTCCACTTCGCTTTGGGAGAGGGCATGCCACAACCCGTATCCTGCTGCGGTCAGAGGCGCTAAGCCAAATATCAACAAAAGCGAAATTGTGTTCATGGCCATTAAAGTGGAAGCGGTCAAGCTCATTTTGCGATGCGCCTCCCAACAAATCCTCTCTGAGTTGGACAGGAGATGAAAGCGGAGTCATTTGGATCGAACGGCAGTCACAGATGGGACGAGTGCTTAGTGTCACTGAAGTTGTTTGAAACCAACGACGGCGGGGTTGACAACTAGATGGATTTCAAATCACCGAACCTGGGAACCTCTGCTAGTGGCTACACTGCTGCTAAAATACGTGGGCGCTCACAGATCACTGCTTCTGCTGCGGCATGCCCATTGTTACGAGCCGTCGTGGCAGTCCACGCGAGCCGCAAAAGCAACCATCCCAAGAGATATGCTTTCTACTGGCCAAAGAAAGCACTCTCAGTGCCACAAGGGTCTTTGCATGCGACCAAATTTCAGCTACCAGGTAACCGCACGGCCTATTCCAAAAGGAAACTCTCCCTAGAGCCTCGACCCCATGTGCACGCGCCAAGGGCAGCACGCCCCTAAGCGTTTGCGTCCGATTCTCGTTTTGTCGCCCCGTTGCTATACGTTCCTCAAGAGAAGTAAGACAGCGTGTCTCGATTTGCTTGCAGCCGGCAGCAAGCCGGTCAACCTTACGGACAAAGTCTAGTTGCCGCTTGCGCACACTCAAGTACGTCGGTTTAACCCATCCCAACTGCTGAAGCAAGACGAAACGCAAGAGAACTAGTGTAGTTCGCGAAGGATTTGCTTGTCTAGGCACCTGCAAAATCATCGGTAGAGCAAACTCACGAACCGTCCGTTGTCTTCTTGACTAATATTCCTCAGTGACGTAATGATGCAAAAGCGCTTTGGCAATGCTCAATTCCAGAGAAGGGCGAGCCGTCGACGCGAACATGCGCAGTACACAAAGATATGCTCTGGGAAGTTCTTCGTTCACCACCGTCTGCACCAAAGAAGTGCGAAACTGAGCCGGGAAAGCTACTACACAGAGGTCCCCCATACGCAGCGCAACTAGCTGTAACTAGGCATACTGGAACTGGGAGCGCCGGCTGCTCCAAGTATGAGGAAGGTGTGCTCGGCTACCTGGTGTGGGCCTTGTCTCACCCAGCTGCCTCGTGCTTGTAAAGATGCTAGTAGCAATTTACTTTCTGTGCATTACCATACTCCCACGTGTCATGCGTACGCGTGGGAATTCGCGAGGCCGGTGGGGTAAATTCAACGAAAACGAATACTGCACAGTCCCATTGACCGCAATGATAAGGTCCACGGCTTTCGTTGCGCGCTACAAGGCAGACGCATCAGAAAAACAGCTGTAGTCTCACTGGGCCAAATTAAACAGCAAGCCAGAACATGCGGGGGAACCAACTTACAAAGTTGCTGTTGACCAAACGGACACACGCGGAGCGACTACTAGCATTGCAAAACAACAATGCGCAGCTTCGTACCATTTTCCAGCACTTCTAAACTATACAACGAATAAATGCCAGAAAGGCTGCAAACCAATAAAGTAGCACTCCTCCAAACTAATACCCATCCGCGGAGACCGCAGCTAATCCTGCGGAATGCACCGGCGCAGACCCTCCTAACAAGCTTACTACTACAAATACACTATTTCTTCACACATCAGACATATTTTACACCCTGTCTGGTGCTCTGCGAGCCTAGCAATAAAATAAAATGGATGACCGGCAGTTTTCGGTAGTCTTGTTCGGGCCTTCCATATCGAATCTGTAGAACCACAGCTGCATAACCAGTTCTTAGGGAGTGCATCCTCCCTCCAGTATTCGCCGTGCATTAACGTTGTGTAAGGCTCACTTCCTGGGGAGGTTATGCGTGCAGGATTGAGCAATTTACTTTGAAGGGCGCATGGCGCTGAGTGCATTGATGGTTCAGTTACACATAGCACTTTGCCCCTGAACACTGTGTGGTATACTCGAGCGGCATCTGTTCGTGTTGATTATAGTGCGGCGATCTAGCATTAAGGTTTTGTTCCAGCACCAAACGTTTGTCACGTTTATACGCTCTATGAACGGCAACAATACATCGCTGAATTACGTTCATTATCCGACGATAAGTAGGAAAAGCTGTACAGCAAGTAAATTGGCGCGTTTTTCGTGCGGGCCAGCACAAGGGAATCCACGCCTTGTTGATCACAATTTGCAAAATGTGTCACAAGACTGACTGCAATCAAAATGGCTCAGCCCCTGCACCGTTGTGGCACCCCACACAAATGTTCGTGTTAGCAGACAGCCGGGAGAGCCGCCCTTTGCTGTGGTAAGCCCGAATATTCTTCTGCACTTTCCAACGTTACAGCAAAGTTGGTGAGAGGAAAAGGCCCTCAACGGCAACAACGCACCATCCAGAACCTTACCTTTGTGTCATTCATCGTTATGGATTTTATGTTTTGCAAACTGGTATTCTATCTGTTTGAAAGAGGACTATTTCTCAAGCTGGTGCTTGCCGGTACTTCCAAGACCATTTTTTCGGCGCTTTCGCCCTGCCAAGCTCTGGACGGCAAAGCTCAAGCGTATACGCCGCGACTCCTTGCCAAGCTGCTGAGAGCAAATAATCCTGGCCACTGTTCATGCTGGCCGTTAGGAGCACGGTATCGTTCCCAGAACACTGGCACTATAATACAACGCACAGTCTGTACGTAGCATGCATGATGCAGCTGCCTGTTGACTCCACAGAAACATGCATCGTGCTGGTTTTTACTGCCTTGGATGGTAGTAAAGGCGCCTCAAATCGACATGCCGGTAGAGTTACAGTGTTCAAACTCCATCGGCCGCGTTCCTGGTGGCACGCCTCAGGCTTCAGAACAAGTTGACGTTCACCTGTAAATGGCATAGGCACTTCATCATTGTACTGCCTTACTAAAAGCCATTCTGCTCATATGCATATATATGTATATATATACACACACCTATATGTATGACTTATTAACAGACTACTAACGGTAGGATGTACGGTTAGAGCGTACCGGAAGGCAAGAGGCTCAGAGCATATCGGGAGGCAAGGCTTCAATTACACTATACCACAAAGAGCGTGAGAAATGTTCGGGTTGCATCTCAAAACCTGAACAGCCAGGCTGGGTTGGGAAAGCCACTGCCACCAGGTTTCCGCACGTTCCGCTTCTGCAGCACACAAGGACCACCTTAGAAAAGCCAATGTTATGTATGATGTTCGTCACCTTGCATTCTGCAGTTGCCATTTCCACTTCTGTCTGAGCAGCTTTCACCGCCATTTCCGAGAGGTATTAGATGCCTTTCATTGCAGCGAAAGCACGTAGGACTGTGTCAAGGGAACAGAGCAGCTGATAGGACTGATGGCAAAGTGACATCAAGACAGCCTTCCATTTTGGCTCTTCACGCCTGCGGGTCATCCTGAAAATGCAATAAACACACTTGCTAAAGCCACGTGAAATTCGTGTACCGCTGTGGGTTTGGCGCACATGCACATGCACATGCACATGCGAAGGCTTGGCAGTGACCAATCGCTATTCAAGCCTTCCTCCTCGCGCAGGAGGTGCTGTTGGCACAGTCACGCTACGTATCGAACAAGCACAACGAAAATTTATCGGCGCAAATACTGCAACATGGTTCAGCAGTACACATTGGGCAAGTATGTAAGCAGATCACTACGCATAAGCAGAAACACAATACAAAACGCATGCAGATCGCCATATCCAGGCAACGGAGCACAGACAGCATATAGTCGGGCATTGCCATCTGCACACTCAAGCACAAGAAGCCGGAACTATAGATAATTCATCCCTCCTTCCCAACAAACGCATATTCCACCTCTGCAACCTGCAGCGCTATGAAAGAATCTTTGTTGGTAAGTACGCATCTAAAACGTAAACGTAAGTAAGTCAAGTGGCAGCCCACTTCCTGGAGCAATATCGACGCCATGAGCTGCTCAGAAGAGCATCGAAAACAGAGGATGATTGCAGCCTCCGTATGCGTTGCCTGTTCATTCGTTGCCTGTTCACCCGCGGCACCAAGCGGCACTAGCTTAGGCTCACCTGTTTCTTCGAACGCCACACTTCTTAGTTTATGCATGTCACTCCCATCCGTTGAGTTTTCCGAAGCAGATCACTACCTACGACAAGCTATAAAATACGGCGGTTTGGCGACGATACGTATGGCTTTTGCAGCGGCCTGCCGTTGACACAGAGCTGCCTGCCTGATTTACCATAATAACAGGGCTCTTCAGTGCATGCAAAACGCATTAGCCTCAGGCTGCCCTATATGTGGACAAAGTACTTGAAACAGGCACTATCCGTAAGGAACCCTCCAACGAACAGGGAGGCAGGCTGACACAGGCACTCACTCCGTCGTCATTCTGTTAAAAGGCAGCAAAGCAATATTACGCTTGCCAACTATATAAACACACTCGCCGCCACTGCACACAAAGCAGAAGCTGGTGCACGTGATCGCACTACGGTGTGTGATCGCGCGTATCATACGTTGAGCGGCTGCCTTTGACCAAACCAATCATGCATTCAAGTATAGCAATACCATCAAACGCATTTTACAACCGTTCTTTGCGTCCTGGAAAGCAATTGAAGGCTTAAGAGGGAAGCGTACCACCTTATTTAAAAAGCCATGGCGATTTACTGAATACGTTCCAGGACTTGGCAGCTAAAGAGTGGTACTCCAATAATGTTGGCTTATCATGATGCGTACAGCACATCTTCCCCAATGTACTGCCCACTTCGATGGAATACGAACGGATCCTAGTTATGAAGATGCTTTCCTGACTTTCAACTGATAAAGAACTTTCGCAGTTAACAGCACAACGTACACGGCCCCCGCTATGGAGTTCTACGTAAATACGCGTTACAAACGCATCTCGTTTTAGCTACTAAGCCTGCACTGCCTTCACCTTGCATACAGGAGGAATGATTCCCAGCCCTAATAATGCCGCACTGCCTGCATGCATCATGACATGGCTATGTGTAGAAGCGTCCAAGGAGCACGCTCGCTGGCGGGTTTTCTTGCTCGACCATCAAAGCGGTCCCACAGCAGCTCCACCTGAAAATTGAAGATGTGCACAGATGCACGCGATCGAAAAAAGCAGCCCGACCATTGTATTAATACGAACTCCATGCGAGTTCCAACAAGCACCACAAGCCGTAGCTTCTATGTCTGCATGCTAAACTGACGTACATCCTATATTTCCAGTACATGCTTGCAACGCGGAGCCCAAAAATGGCAGTGTTCAAGTTACTAGTACGGAAGCATGCCCTGGCACGGCCAGAGCCGTCAAAATTAAACCCGGTGCCCAGCAAAGCGGTTGTCGCCAACCTTCCCGTCGGCACAAGAACATACACAAAGCGATGCACAGACATTCGGCGAGGTGCACTGCCAAGATGCGGCGGGGGGAATTGTTATACAAGTCAAATCGAGGCGTAGAAGTCTTGTTGAGAAGGCGTACCGAATGCAAGAATAAACACTGCACGCTGCCACTACAGTGAGATAATGAAACCTCAATACTGTCAAAACGATTACAGCGCCGCCCAAAAATGTAAGCGGAAACGGCATGGAAGCATACGCAGCAATTTCATCGTATTGGTTAGATATGCTTCGTGATTGATACACGCTCTGAGTTGGATATTGCGTGGAAACCGAAGCGCAGCCTCCATGCACAGGTATGACAGCAGTTCATGGTAGCCGTTCCATCGTCATCAGCGAATCTGGAGTGGGGCTGGGGCTGAAGCTACCAAGGAGGCTCTACGCCGATCAACTATCTGAGCGCCAACTGAACACACAACTATTACAGCATTCATTTGGACAGCTGCCAGTAGGGTTTCCTATCTTGCGGAAGACAGTGTCGTTCCCATTCCTTCCGTAGTGACTATCTGCAGACCTTAACATAAACCGTCGGGTTTGCTGTTTGGTGTTGCCGTTGATACAAATATCTTCGTGAATGCCTGGAATAAAGCTGCAACAGCCTTCACAAGTGGCTTGAATGAAACCCCAAAGGAGAAGGGAAGCGTGCCAAGCTGTTGCGCCCGAGGTAAAAAATATTCCCACAGGTTTCAGGAAAAATTCAAAAGCATCGCAGTCCCATATGGAAAATAACGATGCCATTTGGGTTCTCTTTAGCTGCAAGAAACAAACTGCGCCATTCCGAACAGTCTACAGCGATGGGCTAACGTGCAGCACAGACCGACACTACCTACTTTTAATTGGCAGCCGCCGGAGTACAATAGCAATCAGTTGGGGTGCTAAATGTCTTCCTGTGCAGTCCGACAGTTACACAACCCCAGCGCCCGGAAATACTAAGCACCTCCCTTTCACTACGCCGCGGACAGACGGAGAAGCAAAAGTCATGGAAAGACCTTTCGGTGCAAAGGATTCGCCGTAGGCTATCCTCAAATTTGTGGAGCATAATATGTAGCCATATATGCATATNATATCCCTCGTTGAGAAGCGTACACATGGACATCAATGCGCATCCGCACCGTACCCTTTCATCCACCTCTCATTCATTACTCCATCTAGTGGTTGTCAGGTCTGCCGTACGGACGCATGTGGCATGGAATACGTAGACTGAACTCTTCTTTGCCAGTACATGTTATCCCTAACCTGAAACGTCAACTAAAGGACAGGTAGGAGACTGCTACGCTTTTCCCTATTACCCACGATATTGCCGCATTCAAGCAGCATGTCCTCCATCTGTGTATTCAGACGCTGAGTCGCCAACGGCACAGACAGAGAAGGGCACAGCCACCCTGGGAACCAATTTTCGCTCCTGTATCCCCTTTACACACTTTCTAGAGTGGCGCATATCTCGGTTGGTCGGTATTGCAAAGTCAGTGAACAAGCTGGAGTGAGACTCGAGCGTCCAAATTGCAGCCCTTGCACAAGACTTCAGAAACTAAAATTTCCAGAAACACCTTCCGCAAAGGCGAACGGCATACAATACCATTGGATCTCACCTAACGGGAGATTTCACAAGGCGTTCCAAGAGATGAGGAAGCTCACTGAGCACGGCGCCTAACTGAAGCATTCCCTGACTCCCAGTACACTTAGTCTGAAGCGGGATATCGATACTCCCTGGAGGCCGCATCACCAGCGAACGCAGTGTGGATTCAAACAGAGCCTGCTCCGCTCGACACCTCCAAGGCATCACGATCCTGCTAAAACTCAGCTGTAGGCTGTATCCCAGTATGCAGCCCAAAGAGGGTACGGGGGTATCTGGAGTGCTAAAAGGCGGCAAGACCATGCTCTGAATGTATTGTACTGTGTTTGGATACAAATGCCGCCTTGTTCGCTGCAATGGTGCACGCACGATGCAGGGGGTATACGTGGTCTAAATGCATCTCCTTGTGGATTATATGGTTTTGGCCGACCCGATGGGACCCACAGACGTACTCCAACAATCTTCTGCAGCAGCATCTGGGTGTTCAAACTGCAGCAATTTCCCAACCGGGCATCACCACGTTTCTATGTTTGTCTACGCTTCAGGCGTAGGCAATGCAATAGAGCCAGCACGTGCTTCGTCGAAAGCTGTAGTTTCTCTCAATGATGAATGCCTCAATTACACAATTGGCGGGCAGAACCTTTAGTAACTTAAGTAACGATTCTCACCCATCTGCACGACTCAGCAAACGACTGTTGCCGCTGCAGAATAAAGGGACGTTGCCTGCTTGTTAATGCACATTCTAATAGCATGCGCCAACCAACACTTTCTGCTAAGCACGCGGGCCCCCACGCTACAGGCTCTACGCCTTAAATTATTCAGCTGATGCCGTTGCTGCCTAATTGCGCCCGGGCACGCCGGTGGGCCAGCTGAACAAGCCAAATGGCAAGAACCACGCCACACGCATTAAAA
Organism: Eimeria brunetti; assembly: GCA_000499725.1. NCBI lineage: Eukaryota > Apicomplexa > Conoidasida > Eucoccidiorida > Eimeriidae > Eimeria > Eimeria brunetti. The sequence continues at coordinate 9,112 of HG713537.1, forward strand.
GAACGAAATAGACAGAGCCTTCTGCGCGCCCTTAGGCCGGGCAACAACCCGTAACGCCGTCGTTCTCTGGATGTACGTACAGCATGCAGCATGCTCGAATTTGCCTCCGGCATTTCAACGTACGTCCTGTACAGCCACAAGCCCCCCAAAATCCCACATGCGGCGCGCTAGACTGTGAGCCACCATAAACGGACATTCAGTCAGTGAAATGTCAGTACACAAACCATTCTTCTGCTTCACACGTCGACATTGGTAAAAAGTGGAACTTACCCAGTCACCACGGCCAAGCACCTGCCGTTGCGCAAATCCTTCAAAACTTTACACTGTCGCACTAATGCATCCATGCGTCACATATCCACTTTCAGCTGCTCAGGAGCAGCATGACTAGGGCGCCCGTTGCAGGAAACGCAGCGGAAAGTGCTGCTATAACCCAGCCGATGACGACCTACTGCCTGTAACGACAGCGATGCCGCCTGGAGCCTCCGAGAGGGTCACGCTTGGTAGCTAAGCCAAACACAATTAAATCTACAGAAGTTGGAGACAAGGACATTAGGGATGTACTTAGTGGAGGATATAGTGTCAAACCATCAATGCTGACCAAAAACATCTGCATTCGCGTGAACTCATGGTCCACAACAAGGAGGACGGAAGACGGGGGCNAATGCTGACCAAAAACATCTGCATTCGCGTGAACTCATGGTCCACAACAAGGAGGACGGAAGACGGGGGCAGAGCAGGGTGTGGCGCCTGCGTGCTAACGAGTCGTGCTCCTGAGTTACTGCTGGGACATTGTCCCTCGTGACCTTCGCAGTAACCATCAATGCGCGTATGCATCGTATCACCAAACCTTTGAGTACCGACGTTTCGCACACGACTTTCGTCAAAGCGGCCTCTTCCAGCCTGGAACCGATTGAAGAAACCACTACAGCGGCAGGGCTTACCGTGTTGTCAATGCATTCGCTTCTCTGCGCCCCTTACCGAATACCCACACGGCATGAAGCTTTTGAAATGGAGTTCTTGCGCCTCAAAAAAATGATAGAGGGGCCAACCACGGAGGAACGAGGGGCACCTGCTCGCCGCATATGCTGGGCCGGCAGGCANAAATGATAGAGGGGCCAACCACGGAGGAACGAGGGGCACCTGCTCGCCGCATATGCTGGGCCGGCAGGCAGGCACGGTGACACGCTGGTATAGAGGATGGCCGTCTATTAAACGGCAAGCAACGCACATGAACATGCAGCACAAGAGGCAAACAGATACACTCAGGTGCATGCCAGTGACGTGTAAGCGCAGACGCTACAAATGTCCCAACGCCGTCGGCATCCTCCTAGCAGCTGTGTAGGGTCTAGTGGCTTGGAGAATGCAAGAATGAACTGGCTTTTGCTGACCACTCTCTAGCCCCTTAGCCTATCTACACCATCTGGATTGGAAAGCCACCTTCACCTCCATGATGTATGCCAGTTTCTGGGTGGCTAAATGTCAAGCGTACTTGCTGGTTCGTCCCATCACTGCAGCTAATTGATCGAAGCCACCTCCGAGGCCAGCTAAAATAGGTTGAGCAGTAGCGCTTTAGTGCAAAGGTATTTCCAGACGTTATTTATCATGTACACCTAAGAAAACGTACTTGTTATTCGTGGTATATTGGTGCTAAGCTACCCACCAAAAAACGATCGAGACACAAAAACAGGACAGTTCGTGAGGCAGCTGGAGTATACATCGGCACAGCTGCGTGAGTGTCCATCTCCGCAAATCTAAAAATTGCTGTGCAATGCAATTCACATCACTACTTACTGCCTGTGAATGGGTTTTGTCAGCATCTACCGACCACCACTACCTGCTCAATACGAAGGCTGTCACGCTGCAGGTTGTGTGTGCGTTACAATTAATAACAACACCGCTGATGCTTCGGGCCTAACGACGCACGGGTAATGGGTAACTGTGGGGAGCTAGCCAGACACAATATGCGCTGTTAGGAGGAGCGAACAAAGATAAGGCGAACAAAGCATGCTCCGCACCATCAAGCCCAACAATCAAAGCTAAAGGCTTGCCTCACTACGTATCCCCTTGTACAGGCAACAATATATTTCACCTTATCGCCGCCTTTCCAACCTCCTCCGTATGGGGAGAAATTCCTCATAATCCCACCTCTGATGCGGTGGGTAGTGCGACGCCATGGCTCATACGTAGTAATAGCAGGTTTCATCAGCCATGCAACCGTTCCACGTGCCCATACTCTCACGGGAATGCGTACACACAAAACCTCAAGCAGAAACCCCAGGCGCGACAGCCGCTGATTCGTAAGTTTGGCTATATCGTGCAACAAAGTAGCGCCACACGCATTACAATAACACCCGGCTCAAGGGCCACCAAAACATGAGCCCACTGATATTTATCTTCTCTCACTACAAAAGCTTCTCAAAAAAGCGACAGTTTAGAGATGTTTCCTGAGCTACCATTACAGATGCCTCGATATCCCCAAACAAGGGAATTCTGCCCAGTGCAGGGGACGGAACCTGCTGCACAGATCCGGTCACTATGCTG
>HG713538.1:0-11572 GCA_000499725.1 Eimeria brunetti
ATAGGATTGACAGTTCCGAACACGGGTTTCTGGGAACTGGGTTCCTCCACTGCAGTGATCCTCTGGATGTGGGAGTCTGTACTGGAGGCGTTCGTTGCTTCAAGTATGCGTCTTATTGTTGGGCTGAGGAGGCAAGATAAATCATTGGGTCTTGATGCTTTAGAATATCCGTATGCGCAGGCGCCGATGTTTTAGGTAGGTTTGTTTGGAGTGCCGATTGTATGGGCCGTTGCGCGGAAGTGCGGGACGGTCGGAGCGTGGCAAGAACAATCAGCACAACGGTCGATATTTTGAAAGTAGTGCACGTCGACGTTTGTACCTTGCAATTCAGTACGTTGCACAGCAAATATGTGCATAGTTGGAATTGTGATACATCGGCAGGCATTGGCTCGCGGAAGCGCTGATGGCCATGACATATTTTTTCATACGAATGATAGCCTCAAATGGGGTTGGTCACCAACTTGGCAGCTCTAGCGCAGTGAAGCCTTGGAAAATCCGCCACTGCAGTGGAAGGGTTTCCTGGTAGGCAATTGTGTTGTAGTGCAGGGCTGGGCATACACGGTGAATTGCCGGGTTTTGACGTTTTTGAATGTATATATATATATATATATATATATATACAGATATATATGCGCACGCTCAGCATGGATAGACAGGTTTGCTTGGAACGCCAGCTGAACTGGCTACTGTTTCGGGATCTGTTGCAGCCGATGCGTGGGGACACCGCTCTGCATAGATGTGAAGAATGCAGGAATAGTGCGCATGTCAGCCTGTATATCGACGACGCTCAGAACAACGGTTGGTAATGCAGGCGTAGTGTGTAGCGCGGGTTACATCTCCCGTCATTCCGTTTTGCAGATAGTGCGCAGAGAGTTGGAATTATGAGGCACTGACAAACAATGCAGCGTGCAGGCACTCATAATCACGATGCCCTCGCAGATAAGATCAGCTCCCTCAAATACGGGCTGTGAAGAAATGGGTTCTCCCACTGCGCCGAACCTGTAGAAAATGTGCCACTGCATTGGCGACGTTCCTCGCTAGGGTCCTGTGTCATAGTGTTTATTTGGCATGGCGAGGTGAGCGGCTGGGTTTTGACGTTTTGCGGTATGTGGATCCGCATGCTAAGCCCGACTAGACCAGCTTTCTTGGAAGACGGATTGTATTGGTTGGCGTGCGGATCCACCTGACAGCCGGAGCGTGGCGGCAATGCTGAGCACATATGTCGAGAGCGCAAGCATAGTGTGCATTGAGGCTTGGATATGGGCGTTCATGCCGTGATACAGCAAGTGCGCAGATAGCTGGAGCCTTAAGAAGGTGACAGAGGTTGGAGCGTAGAGCGCTAGCGGCCATCGCATAGTCTTCGATAGGATTGACAGTTTCGATCACGGGTTTCTGGGAACTGGGTTCCTCCACTGCAGTGATCCTCAGGATGTTGGAGTCTGTACTGGAGGCGTTCGTTGCTTCAAGTATGCGTCCTATTGTTGGGCTGATGGGGCAAGACGAAGCATTGGGTTTCGATTCTTTAGAATATCCGTATGCGCAGGCGCCGATGTTTTAGGTAGGTTTGTTTGGAGTGCCGATTGTATGGGCCGTTCCGTGGAAGTGCGGGACAGTCGGGGCGTTCCAAGAACAATCAGCACAACGGCGATTTTGGGAGAATATTTTGGGACCTTGGCATTGCCGGAAGTTGCCGGTTAGCTATGGGGACTGTACTGTCTGGTTCAATTAGAAGTTGTCATTTTGGGGTTGGAGGGGTGGCGTGGCTCAGCATGTGTAGATGGGCGGCGACGTCGTGCGTTGTCAACGCTGTGCCTGTGCCGTTCTACTCTGTATAAGTTGTCACATTCATAATGATACCAAGTGGCGTGGTACAGCACCTGAACGGATTAGGCGTGCGTTAGTCTTTGGACGCCTACGTCGTAGCGCCGAAGGTGAGGTTGCCATGCGCTGTGGAAAGGCATTTGCTGTGTGCGAAGCTTGGAACTGCGATTATTTTGTGCACCGGTGCTTCTTGATGGAAGTGTGCAGGTTGAACTTTTGTCGGTCCAATTCGTTTGCTCATGTGTTGCGCCTGGAACCTGTGTTTCACTATTTCGGAACAATCGCATGGTAGCTGCAACAAAAAGCCTACATGCTCGTTGGCTCTATGAGGCTGTAGAGCTTTATGTGCATGCTGTGTGCGGCCTGCGTGACTGAGTCTCTGTTGCAGTTTCTGGCCGTAGGTGAAGGGCTCTGTAATGCTCAGTATGGCGTTCCTAGACGCCTGCCGGCTAACTGCAACTCCGGGGCTTGCCTTTATCCTATTCTAGGCAAAGTCATCTCCAGTGTCGTTGGACCACGCTGTGCTTGGTGCGGTTCAACAAAGATTGTGCGCAGAGCTCTCTCAGTACCTCTAGAGTGCCAGTCGATGTTGCATGCAGCTTCGCAAAAACGCTCCCGTTTTAACCAATTTCATCACCAACTAACTGTGCACCAGCCTGTGCTGTGCGTATGTGGCAGTTGGTGCCGTTCGTTAGCTTAATGAATTGAAACTTTGTTGATATTCCCAACGTTGCGCCACTGAGTCAATGAGTACTGCGAGGTATGAAGGGGTGGGTTCTTCATCTGCTCCTGTCTTCCGGATCTACCATTGCATTAAAGGATGTCATTGTTGTAAATTTGTAGTACACAGCCAGTTTAGGCCGATTGATACTTGGATTTTGACTTTTCGGGATGTCCGCTTGCGCGTTATATGTCTCGCTAGACAAGTAGTCAGACGATTGATTGTGTCAGCTGTTGTGGGGAACTATATGCAAGACTGAGCGTGGCAACAGCGATCCGCACGAAACCTCCAGCTACAGGTGGGCATGCCGTGATTTTTTTCTTGGGGTTTACTCTGCGGCACAGAGAGTGAGTGGATAGTTGAAATTATGATTTTTGAAGTGGTGTGAGCAGGAGACCTGTATGGCATGCCCAATAGTTTCACACGTACAAGAAGCCGTTTTCCTCCCACAAACTCCATGTTGCTAGAGGAATTGCATCGTTACCTCGGAACAGTCGTGCGGGCGTTGCAACCCGACACCGGCGTGTTTGTGGGCTCTGTGAGGCTTTGCCACCTTCAAAGGGACGCTCAGAAAGCCGTGTCGATTTTGACGTGCTCTGCTGCAGGCAAATAGGGAGGCAATGTAGTGCTCGGCATGCGCAGCGTCAGTGCTTATCGGCTGACTTCAGCTGGGTACCTTTTGTCCGGACTGCCGCTGGCAGGGACATGTGCAATCTTGTTCGAAATGTTGCGTAATGCGGATCGAAAAAGATGGTGAGCAGCGCCCTCCCACAGACGTATAGATATAGATGCAGCCTCCCCAAATTTTCGTATTGTTGCATTTGAGCATACCTAGCATCTATATGCAAGGGCGCAGTATCCTGGTCGCTACATTCGCTGTAGGTTGCGGTGGTTGCGAGCTTCATTGGGTCGATCCCTACCGTATCTTGGCAAGATTGCGGCACGAAAATCATGAAGTCATGACGACTGTGAATTGCAGGTTATGAATTGCGGGTCGACTAACCATCTGGATTATTTGCTACAGCATTTGAGGTGTTTGTTTTTGAGTGTTTGTGCCATAGTGTAGTGCTGATAGAGCTAGGCAAACCATTGAATCTTCATGTTTCAGGCTATCCGTGTGCGCGTAGCAAGGCCCGCTACACGAATTGGCTCGAGAGATTCACTGTATTGTCTGCTCCGTTGAGCTACGTGGCAAACGGCATGTGTCAATCGCGGCCGGCACAATGTTCCGCGAGCAAGAACAGTGCGTATCACAACTTGTATTGTGCGCTTTAATCCATGGTCCAGCGAGTGCGCGGATTACATTGTATTTACAAATCCTGTATTGTGAAATCACTGCTGGCCATCATGCATTTTTACGTAGGAACGACGTTTGTAAAGAATTTTGCGTTGTCCTGCAGCCTTGTTTTCGTTTTAAGAGCATCCCGGTTGCGCGTGGGCTCCGTTATAAAGCGCCAGCTGGTGCATGCTCAGTCGAGTGTGCGCTTTGCTGCTTTGTTCTTCCTTTTGTGAGTCGCCGGCACCAAAGTGTAGCAAGCACTGACAAATACGCCTTCTATCCACATTTACTTGGCGTATCCTCTGGGAGTGGGCCGTTCCGTGTTCTACCGGCAACCTACTTTCTCGAGGAGAGGCCGATGCTTCGCGATAGCTTATGATTTTGCCTTTTGCCTTGCTTTTCGAGTCTGGTGCTGCAATACGCAAACGTCCTCCATTATTCTTGCACCATTGCGTTGCAACTGGCAATGATGTGGCTGCATCTTATTCGGGCTTGTTTTTGCTGCCGTAGTTGGGCATGCAGGTATATGTGGGTGCGCAACTATGCAAAGAAGCTGAGTAGAGAGGCAAGTAGTTTGGAGGGATTGCACGGCCTTTTACAGGCCAGTGGAACGTATTTTTGTGAACCTCATATATAGCATGTGCAAATCATGGAAAAGGTATTTGCGTCCTTATCTGGGCTTTCAGGAGGTGTGTCACTGGAGTGTTCAAATGCTGTCACTAGAAGCAGCGAGCATGGCACGGCTTCGGACCTACTATTTGATTCGTTTAGGGTTTGGCGTTTAGGGTCTGCTCTCACAATCGGTCATGCCGCTAGTATTGTGAACCCTAATGGCGCCAAAAACGAGACAGCGGAGTTTTATACGGCGTATGCTGTACGCACCTATGCTGGTGAAGTAGTCGAGCTTAACACTATCGGGATTTTGACTATGCGCCGTACGCAGCTATGAAGAAGATCTGGCGTTGGGCTTCCGGTGATCATTCGGTTGTAGGGACGTGGACTTTGTGCCCGGTACGCACGCCTGAAAGAATATCTCATTGTGGGTTTTCGGTTAGATATGGCTAATGTCGGGCTAATAGGTTGATTACTCGCATAGGAACGCTGCTATGCTCATGGCGGGCATTGTACACTGTCTAGGGTGTGACTTCCCCTTGCTGGACAGGATGGCGAGCGGTTGTATGTTTCACACAACTTCAAGTCTGCATTCCCATGTATTTCTGCGGTTACGGATGTACGTGTGCGCCAACGAGAAGCGGGCTTTCCCATACTGGTGCAACGGTTATCGTGTCATGTGCCTATTTGCTTGGCCGCTGGTTTCTTCGTTGTCAATGATGTGCTGCAAGTAGTTACGTTGAGAAGGCGTACACAGGTCGTGTTAGACATTCCTTTCGCATCCACACCTTGAACGCGAGGGCCAGCACGCATGCCCAGGTTGATGCACCATTAAACTGTTTCAGGCGGTACGCGGCGGGCTACAACAATACCTCCCGAGACTGGCAGAGCAGAGGGAGCATCGATACCTACTGCATCTACTAACTGTTATGGCTTCTGACACAGCTATGTCGACAACAAAAGGCTGGTGGAGCACGCCTGCGTGGATACGGCGTGCCCGTGTTTTGAAAACAAACTTGAAGATCGAGGCTTCTGAACTATCTGCTATTGGTTCCGCTCTGGCTTGCCAACCGGTTGCCGGTGCAAACTACAGCATTTGGGCGAATGCCTCACCCTCGCAGGTGCATACGCGGCCGCTTAGTTGACAAACTGCTGCTGCGTTTCAGGCCGTACGGCATTTACCAGCATAAACATGTATGCTATTGCAATCATTATGTCAAAGACTGGCCGTGTGTGCCATTTTTGTGGATCGCAGCTTGTCGGCGGCCATTCACACAACGTGGTGCACGGTAGAATACAAGGCGGCTGGCTACTTTGAGTGGTCCAGACAATGTAGGATGAAGTATGGAGCTCATGACAGCGATGCCTTCATTCATGGAGCGTAGTCAATCCGCCTTCATCTCAGCAGCACGAGGATGCAGCTATTTGGCCTGCATGTCAAAGCAAAATAACAGGACAAGCAACTCTCCGGAAAGAGGCTGAAGTGCAAAAGCAACTATAGCCATTACATATTTGTACATCCGTACATAGGATAGACCGTCTCTGAAGGGTCAGTGATGCCCTTCAGCTTTCCTCGCCTTTTCAGCTAATTCGAGTACAGCGTTGTATTCAAGTAAAAGCAATTAGCTAGTGCATGCTCAGTCGATTGTGTGCTGCTTGGCTTTGCCTTCTGCGGGTCGCCAGCACCACAGCCAAGAACTAGCGAATAAGATTTCGCTGGATATATCGTCGGCGTGCTCCTCAACAGAAAGAGGTTGGCTCCCTAGTGGCGGCTTTTGTCCCAGAACTATTCCCTATTTGATTGTGTGTGTTTGCACATTGATGAACCTTTGCGCTGCAATGCGCAGTGGGCCGTGAGTAATCTCACACCGTAGTGATGCATCAAACCTTGAGGTAACTGAGCTGTGCACTCAGTGCAATCACCTTGTTACAAAGTGACCGGTGTGCCACCAAAATGAATAAGAGTGGCAGAGGGGGCATTTGACCCACTGCGGTGCATGATAAACCAGCAGGTGGCTCGTCAATTTGGATGACTGATATTCTGTCGAATTAAGTGCGAATTTTATGACAGCGGGCCTCCCGTCGTTGAGCCTACCAAATTCACTTTACTGGCAGCAGCAAGCGCACACTGTTTGGTTCGTACCCCAGTTCAAAGCAGAACAAATTTTGACACGTACTGCGACCGCGTCCTAATGCTCTGCCATGGTGTCACGCAGGCCACCCGTTATGTGTAATTCCCTATTGTGAAGGTTTTTCGTGGTTGCATTTTCAACAGCAACGTACCTAAGCTAGCTCTGTTGTCGACCGGCGGTGACTTATTCGCTGTTCCTTCGTGGTATCCAGCGGTTAAAAGCACCCAAATGCTGATCTACTGGGCAAAGGAGTAATAGCAGTAAATCCGTTGACATTGTAGAGTGCTGACATGCAAGACCTGGTGCCGTAAGCCATCACTAGCCTTTGAGGTTTTGTCACAGGCTATCTTGGAACAGGCAGACGTTTTCCAGTGGCAACAACAACTGTGTAACCCGCTGCAATATGGAGAATGCCCTTTTTCTGCATTAGGGGCATACAGGCGGAGATGCTGCTTCCAGTGTACGACTGAATCCCTGAATATGCGTGGCATTGGCACGGCGTGGGCACGCTGCACGTGCTCTATTCTAACATGGATAGCTTGTGGATTGAGAATTGTACAGGCGGTAGGACAATGCACAGACTGAAGTGCTCTTGTGCCGTGTGCCCCATAGTCTGATGCAACTGAGCGCTTACTGTGAGATTGCTGTGCGTTGTTAGGGTATTTCCTGCAAGCGCAAAATCTGACGCAATTGCTTTGTGCACTAAGCAGAGAGAGTAGCGGCCGATGCCGAGCCGTCTTATGCAAACATTTTGTGTTGAACATCTGCTGGAGTTGCTGTTCTGCTCGTCAGTGGCGTCTTTGACTTGGGTCGGAACGGGTTGCAATTTGATGGGGCGTCTTTGGTAGATGGACAGCAATCCCATACGCATGCCAAGCAAGTTTATTTCACATGCTCTGTGATGCTGAAGAGCGTGCGTCAGTACCATAGAACAGTCCCGCGGCTGCTGCAACGGGGAATTCGCATGCGTGCTGGCTATACGAGGATTGAGCACCTTTATCCGCAGCTTTTCAGTGACCTGGGTCCTTTGACAGATTTTCCTGCAAGCCTGACCACAGGTGGATGGCCAAATATCTCTCACTAAAGCTTCTGGGTTTTCTCTATACCTTGTGGAATTCTACTTTTTTTACATGCTGACGCAGAGTTTTCAACATCCGAAAAGCTAGCAATTAGAAGCAGCAATGTCATAGGAGGCCACAGATTGCTGTTTCAGTTAGGAGACTGGGTTTTTCATGCTTGGTGCAGCAGAACTTCTTGCTGCTCCACACCTTGATTTTCGGTTTGTTAAAAGGCTATATAGATCCCATTAATACGGTCATGTGCATCACATGCTTCCTGTGCCGGCGTGATTTTGTGCTGGCCAACCGACGAACGGTCTAGCTTCTGTAGGACGCGGCGTCAGTGTATGCGTAGCAGTGCGGCATATGTGATTTTCGTTTGAATTACCGGTCACGAAGTCACCTGATCTCAGCGTGGGCCCGTCGACGGATGAGATTGGGCACTAGGCCTATCCGAGGGGCACGAGCATTCCTCAGCTTTTGTCGGTTCAATGCAGCTAAGAATCACTTGTAAATGAAATTCTAGGCAGGGAAGTGGAAAATCTTGTTTGGCACGATGCTTGGTGCAAATTAACCAAGGTAGTAAGCAACGTCTGCACCAGGGCGCTCGGGTGGCAGTAGATGTTGGATGCAATCAACTAACTATATCACACGTCCTCCTATTGACCAACCCTCAAACGCGCATACAACGTGTTAGCTAAACTTGTAACTGGCGCCTGTATTTGTGGCAGTCCTTAGTGGTCACCAACTTCATGAGCTCCAGCCCTCACATGTACACGATTGCGGTACCGCTCCTGTGAAAACTGCGATGTATTAGAGGATTGTTTCTCCAGCTGCGCCACTCTTAAAAGCTATGGCAGTTTAGTGGAGCCGTCAGTTGTATAGTGCTCGCGTCATAGTGTAGAGCTAGTAACCAAGTGGACCAGTATGTTCAGGCGTTTCGAGATGCCCGGCTGTGGCATGCTAAGGCCTGGTAGACAAGTGCTTTCGAGAAACAGATTTTATTGGTTTCTCTGGGAAGCTAAGGGGCAGCCGTTGCGTGGTAATCACAATTAGAAAAAGCCTAAATACAACTTGTGTCGTGCGGTTAAATCTGTGGTGCAGCTAGTGCGCAGATACCTGGAGTCATTGACAAGGACTAACATGTGAAGTGGCAAAACATCGTCGCGTATTTGCACATTGAATCGACATTCTCTAAAGGTTAGTGGTGTCCTGCAAGTTTGCTTCGCTTTTCAGTGCACGCTGGATCAGGCAGGGCTGCATGCAACAGCACCTGGCTGCTGAATATTCAGTTGAACGTGCACCTTGTTGCTTTGTTCTGCTTTCCGGGAGCCGCCAGCGCCACAGTCTAAGATGCATTTTGAGAATACGTAAGCTCTCCACATTATATGGGTCCGCCCCTTGGCACTCGGATGCTTCCTACCATAGCAGTAATTCATCCTTCAGAAATGTCCGGCTAGTCTTACGGAGCTGTTTCTGATTTAGTTGGTCGCACCTGCTCCCTGATTAAGCCCGCTGCTGCATTTCACAGAACGTCGCCAGTATTCCTGCGCCCTGGGGTTGCAGCAGGCCTTGAAGTGCATGCAGTGCCTATGGTCGGGGCTTGCGTTTGCTTTCTAGATTGGGCCTACCCGTTTACGCGTGGGCGTATGTGTGTAGATAGGCTTACTGTTGAAAGGTGATTCACGGGCTTCGGATAGCGGGGCCTTTGACAGTTTAGCTAGATTTTCTTGCCAAAGTCTGTTAGAGTTTCCACAAACAGAAGAAAATGTGTGGTGGATTAAGGATTGCGGGACCTTGTGCAGTTAAGTACAACTTATTTTCGCGAACTTTACCTGTAGCATGTGCCGTATTATATCGGCGTTAAGGGCGTATGTCACTATAAGGCGCGACTGCATCCACCCAAAGTAGCGGGTATGGCACTCTGTCAAGGGAGTGGAGCTAGGCCTACATTTTGACTGCCGTGGAGCGGCGGGTGACATGGGATATGCACTGCCCACATGGAAGCTTTGTTTGTTATTTTTCCACTATTATTGTGGACTCCTTCCGAATCAAAACACAGACAGCTCCGATGGTGCTTAGTGAGCTGCTGTTCTAGCTTCGGTTGCTGCTGCTGCACCCGCTACTGCTGCTGCTGTAGTAATTTCAATGCTTCAGTTGCTGAGACGTTTCAGGATGTCCGTCCCCTTTGAATAGCATACAGTTGCGGCCTAGAGCACACACCTTACCACAAGGTTATCGGCGTGCCAAAGCCAATAACCTCATCGGAGGAGGCAGCTCACCCACCGCGGCCCGTGGTAGACTAGAAGACGGCTCGTCAGTTTTGGTGGCCGAGACTTTGTAAAATGATCTGCAAATATCATGACTGCAGCGTCGTTTGCGGGAGCCTCTCGTGGTTCTCGGCTCATTCTGTTGGGTCTGAAGGTACCCCCCGAAGGGTCTGCCCCCTGGAAATTTGACTGTAGTCGATCTAGCCCCTTTGCAGTAGCAGTCACACAATGTTCGGTTCAGGTGCCACAGCAGAGCAGACCACATTTGTGTGTGTGTTAAACTGATGGTATGACGGTCCTTAATGCGACATTATCGCATTGTCGATGATACAGGCGGTAAGAAAATACACAGATTGACCCTATCGCCTGCATCACAGTCCGCTTAGGCGGTAATTTGAGAACTGAATTTCATACTGCTGTGCGCCGTGGAGGCCAGTGCTGGTGTAGCAAATTTTGCCGTTGCAGTCACTCTGCGCCCAACGCAGAGTGAACACGCACGCATGCCGAGTTCCCGTGTGGAATTGATCTTGTTGGACGCTTTCCGGGGTTGCATTTTCACTCGTGAGTTGCGCCATGAACTTGGACCAGCATGGCCTATTATGTTGTAGATCCGTCATCACCTCTGTATTGAGTTCAGGAGGCCCACAGGAACGTTAAGTTGTTTATTTCGCCCATTGCTGGTGCTGCAGCCCGTGCGTCACACGGCCGCCACAACCGGAGATCTGCATGCTTGATATCTGTGGGGGCGTAAGCACCTTTACACCCATGCCTGGGCTGAGTGGCTTATGTGCTTTGCCTAAGACTGATGGGAACCCTACCGGTGAAGGAAGGATATAATAGCGGTTTGGGTTGGAGCGGTGCATGGCGGCTAACTGCAACTGCGGAGCTTGCTAGCATACTATTTTAGGCAAGGAGGGGCGCAGTCTTGTTAGNTGGCGGCTAACTGCAACTGCGGAGCTTGCTAGCATACTATTTTAGGCAAGGAGGGGCGCAGTCTTGTTAGACACGAAACCCAATGCGGCTTATTAAAAATTCTTAGCAGATTCTTCCCAAGGTCTCTACAGTGCCATTCGAAGTTGGATGCAGTCTTTCCAAAGCATTACGCTTTTTTTTTTACACCCATATTCAGCTGTGCAGTACTGTTTCCACCGCATTTGCGGGTGTTTGTGCCGATGGACATCTGAAGCGCCTTGAACTCTACTGAGGTGTCCAGCAGTGCACCACCGAGCAAATGACCCCTGCGAGGTATATCAAGGACTGAATTCCCTCCCTGCACCAATGCACTGAATAGTGTGGCACTATATCGAAGGGTGTCGTTACTAAGCATTTTCGTCGTAGTTTACAGCTGCCAGCGAAGGATTAATTTTTGGGTTTTGACATTCCAGGATATCCACCTTTTAGCTATGGAGCCTTTTGGACAGGCTGCCGCAGAAACGTGATTGTTTTAGATGGTTTGTAGAGCTGTTCGATCCAGCCCAAGAGCGGCCAGCATGATCAGCACACAAGCCAACGCCGCACGAATAGCGCACATCGCGGCCTCGACAGCGAAGTGTGCTTTGTGGCACAGAGAGTGAGTATCTAGTTGGAGTCAATGGTTTTAAAGTGGCTTATACGGCATCTCTGCAGCCAATCCATTAGTTCCACACTCACGTAAAGTCGTTGGTGTACAAGCTCTGTGG
>HG713539.1:0-11506 GCA_000499725.1 Eimeria brunetti
TATAAGCTAAGCACAAATTTTGGGCCACCATTGGGGACGTTGTCAAAGGGCCGGGGGATACTGGGATCCGTGACTCGGATACATGCTGATGGGAGGCGTCTGTTCTTAGGCGTTGCTCTGGCATGCTGCAGCCAGCTGCAAGGTCCTGCAGTCTGTGCTAAGCCTGCTCGTTTTTGGTTTGCTCTGGTTGCAGTAAGATGCTTCTGCCGGTAGACGTGGACGCAGTATTCGGTGGCAACGAGGCGCGCCTGCGGGTGTGAGCACCGCGACGGTATGCAGCTTGAAAATGCAAGGTTGAAGATTTGTCCCGTGGAAGGTGTTGTATGAAGCATTGCAGCAACGGACGGAAGGCCAGTGCTTGAAGTCTTTCACAGCTTCTGGATTAGCTTTGTCCGGTTGTTGGGCTCACCTGCACCAGCTGCTGTTAAGCCGTTCGCTCGCGCAGGCGAAGGTATGCAGTATTGGCATGCGGTGTCCTCCGTGGAAGGCTAATCCGCCACACGAAAATTTCTTGGATGTTAGGCACTGTCTGCAGTAGGTTGCGTCTCCGCAAAGATTGTTCATGTGAATCCCCGCGCTGTGCTGCTCTGGTGTTTGGATGATGAGCATAGCATGCTCTGCATGAACGTTTACCTTCGTAAAATCCACTACGTGAAGCACTCCTGTCCGCCAAGGAGGAACATTTCTGTGTTCAGTTAAGTCACTGAAGTTCGTTATGACAGATTGGGGTGGGAAATACTGCGTTGTTCACTTGGTCGATTTTGACTCACCAGCTAGCAACCTAGGGAATGCTGCAGTGCTTAGCAACCTTTGCGAGAATCACGACACCTTATCTCCTTACCAGGTTCGGAGCGTTGACTGGATGGTTAGTGGTGCAGCACGCCTGCCCGCATGCTAGATTCCATCTGAGGGGAACAGAAAGGCACCTGCGGAGGTTGGGTAACCTGCAAATCGGATGTAGATAAATGGAGGTTGTAGCCCCTGTGCTACGCTACAACCCCTTTTCATGTTGCTGGCCAGCCACTCGATACGCTCTTGAGGAGGTTCTCGGGCGTTTACCTATGCGTCTGCAACGGACGACGGCGAAAGGAAACATATAAATCTAGTGAACTGTCATCGGTGCATGTTCTCAAGAAGATATGTAGGATGACCGCGCTAGTCTGCGCAGTTCTCTACAGCCAGACTTGGCGCTTTAAAAAACATGACTGAAGGCGATCAGCACCATTGTTGACCAACCTATGAAAACTTGTGATTTGGACGGTGTTCATCAGCTGTACCTGCATTAATCAGGCCAGCGTGTCGCTTAGACCCAGCCTGTACATTTTTGTTAGCCTGCCGGCTTAGCCGTTAGCCGTAAATCCACGTGGTGCATGTGCCAATCCGTACAAAAGCGAAGGGCTGCTCGCTGGAGCATTGCAGCTCGCGCATTTCTAGCATGAATGGCCTATAACGTCGGAGGGTTATCCATCATCAGATATGCTGGGGCTGGTGAGGAAGGTCCCGAGTGTATCTTGGCTGGGCGGTTGCATGGCAAAGCGGGTACGCAGAATGACGCCTCGGGAATTCACCATTCACTGGATGTTGTGCGCAGTTCTGGCACGCCAAATTCGAAGGGTTGTCCAGAAAGGTTGCAACGTTAACTTGGGAAAGGTTTCTGGGATGCTCTGGGTTTGGTAGACACCTGCGCTTCTCCATTGGCGAACGTCGAGAGGCTCACTAGGTATCATGCTGTTGAAAAGGAGCTTGCATTGCCAGCGAGTACGCGCCATATGCCAAACATAGAGGCCTTACTCAAGTGGACGCGCTCCGTTGGTGGCGAATGGTTGCCTGCTGGCGAGTGGTGCTCGCCTACAACTGCAGGGACATAGCAGGCGAGCGGCTGCCAGCTCGTCTATGGGGGATAATTTGCGGATGGCGCGCACATTTTGCTGGTCTCTTTGTGCGTTCTTCCACCTGAAGCCTGAGAGAGAGCTGCTAAAGAATAGCTCAACTGCTAGGCGCGCGCACTGTCAAGCTAACAACGTGAGCGAATAATGTGCGCACTTTAATAGGCTGCCTGTACAGTATCTATGGTATTCAGCCCCGTTTGCCTTTGCCCAGCTAGTGTACCGCGTTTCACGTTGACAATGCAACAGGCTGATATGGAAAGAAACGTTTATTCGTACACCAAGGGAAATACGTCATGCTTTTCTCCAGGCATTCGCTGAGCAGTGCTAAAAACATTCATTTATCGCAATATGCAAAACAGAGAATATCCATAGCAAAGTTTGTGTCGCACATATCTGCTTAGTGCGTCTATGAAGGCATATCCTTGTGCTGGTGTACCCCTAAATCGAGGGAGCACAATTGGCTCACCTAAGCACGTTGCATACAGGATCTGTTGGAATTAGATGCAACTGCAGCATACATAGGGCTTAGCAAAGGGACTCGCACTGTGACGATTGCTCTCTACGTTGTTCATGCCGCACGGTGCAGATGATATGCGTGCGGATTGTCTTACTGGCCTTTATATATGGAGATGTGGCCTCCACCATAAGGAACTGTACTTACTGGCCTGCTTCAAGGTTATTCATTATATTTTGTCCTTGCTAGTTCGCATGTCACTTGCATGGGTTCATACGGAGCCTGTCGGTGTATACTCAACAACAACACACAAATATGAAGTGCACTGCTTTCATATGAGCGCTGGATGGCCTTCCCATATTGTGAGGAATGGTGGGCATGATAGGCGATGCTAAAGTCTGCCCTGGATGCGGGATCTGCACCCAGGCACTGCACCCCACAAGCAACACTAATACATACAGGAGCATGATGCAGTGAGGTAAAGCGGGGCGTACATCACCCTGTTTAGAGACTGCCAATGACGAGGTTTTGAGGGAAGTCGATCAGCTTAGTGGGCCTCAATGGGGGTGCTCTTGCATAGGTTGGCAGCGGCGGCGCTAACACTTGGGATATTTACTCTCCTATGGTGCACATCAGATGATATCTGAACAGCGGGTGCGTGAGAAGATGCTGGATGCTTTACTATCGCTCATCAGGAAGGCAAGCGGCATTATTGGAAAGGCTGGTGTGTGTGATGGGTTAGGGACAGCTAGTAACTGTACGCAATACGCAATATCTGGACACGGAAGAACTGTCGTTGAGATTTGTGCTGTGCACCAACCATAACGTGGCTCACTTCGCAGCTATCGAATTGCGAATTTCCCTGGTGTGCACTATGTAATCGTGGAGCAGCGAATAAATGCAGTACATACGTACACATGCGCTGCATACCGCTCGCAAAGCATTGAGCAGGGAGTATGTGTGCTTGTGTATATGGACGCAGTTATGCGGACGTGTGATAGCAAACTGCATATGCAGTTTGCCACCGCGCGTCCGCATACTTGAACCAGACTGACGGTGGGGTCCGTGTGTGTTTAAAGCGAACGATTGCCGAGTGAGGTGCAGCGTCGAGGAAAACGTGAAGCACTCAAGATCAAGCGCACGCGAGGGCATTTGCGTAGAACACAGTGCAATCGTCAAGAACTAGGGGGTTCAATGCATTCAGAGCATGCCTGAAGTGCTGACGCATTCGTGAAACTGAATAGAACACCGATGTAGCTTTTAGTTTGCCCGCTTACCGTGTTCGCACAACGTCGTGACGTGGAGGTGTGGCAGCTGACGGTGATGGTTTTGTTCTACACTTTTGTGTATTGAATTGTGGGACAGCGCCCCTTGAGCCCCTGTGCCTGCGTTTGTCGGTTCGTGGAAGCAGTTGCTGGGCACGTATGAAACTGCAGTGAGCTGTTTTTGCTGATAGGAGTTCTTCAGGGTGTTTGCCACCGGCGTGTTTCAGCTCGTGAGTTACTGGTATCTCTAGATGTGGGCGAGCACTTCTGTAGGTGATGCAGCCTACGGCGCATAGGTGAGAAGCCAGCAACGCCGCATTGTCGCAAGAAGTTGCACGGAAACACCTTCCTGTTCAGGCCTTCACTCATCATGTGTAGCAGGGATTCGTAATAATCTTACATTATTAGTTGGGATACTGGTGTTGGAAGCGAACCGGTGGAAGAAGCTGACCTCTACTGTGCGGATGGTTTGCCCTGCGCACTGTTTCGAACTGGAGCGGCTACGATATGCATATTGCTGTTGAGTAGGAAGTACGACACAGCGAGCGAAAATGCATTTTGGGCAGGCAGTTGTGTTGTAGCGCCGAGCAGCTGATTTGATACTTTGAATGCTGCTTATGGGTGAAGTTAGTTGAAGTATAGCCGTGAAGCTTTTGACTGGGATACGGGTGGCTGCGGATTGCCCGTGGCGTTGCGGATGCGTTGGGCCCAGCTTCACACTGAACCCCCTGTTTCTGCCTTTGTTGAGGGTCTCTAAACTTTAGTTGGATGCTCACTAGATGCGATTGGTACAGGGCGTAAGGCTGAACGATCCAAGCTCGACCGTCTGTTGAAGAGCTAGATAAGTGGTGCACGGGGTGGACTACTTACTTCTGGCAAACGGCACGACCATTCCGCGAGTGTTGACAGTCAGACAACTGGGCTGATATCCTTTGACGGAAGTCCACAAAGGGGGCCAACTCACTCACTAAGAGCTTTCAGCAGAAGTTGCACTAAAAGAGTCCTGTACATAAAATTTATCCCGTCTGTACGGGCTTTTTCTGGATTGGCCAGCGATATCGCCTGGTACCTTTTGAGCGTCTTCGGTGTGACCATGTTACCAGTTAGAGTTTCTTAGGTTGAAAATCCGGCGGCTCCAGCCGTTTCTGCATTTCAGAGGTACGAGGGAGCTTACACCGTAGTGAAGGGCCAGCCTATCTGTTGGCGGTGCAGCATCTGGCACTAAAACGAAACAGCTAGTGCGTTCCCAATGCTGATGAGCAAGCTTGCCGCTTTGTAGTGCAAATGCAGGTTGTCTGCGGTGCTACAGCGAGGAGGTGGCTGTGTTGTGCAAGATCAGAAAGACCTGTGGACAGCTTCGTAGCAAACAGGACCTCACACCGCTGGTAGAAAACCATGTCGTGAATGCAACGCTCGCAAACGTGCAGAAAGTGAGCCTGGTTGCTTGGTGTTAGCACGCACTGCAGGTCAGTACAAACGAGCAAGAATTTTTGCAGGACATGTGCAGCGCTCAGTAAACACTGATTTTGACGAATTACACCTGGAATTATTTTTTCAAACTGAGCAGGCGGTATGTCTAGGGAAGCAGAGGCGGTGTTTGGGTTGCGCAGCCGTCTGTGAATGATTTCCCGGGAAGGTAAGTGGCAGCCGATATAGAAAGGCAACATATGTAGATGAATTACGTCCGGCAGGGATACGGATGGCACAGCTGGTAAGCTCGTAGGAAAGTGCACGACTAGCCAGCACAGCTAGAAGAGGACAGCCGGCTTGGTACTAGTAGCATAAGATGTGGCAGACAGTGCATGCAAGAGCCAAGCAAAAGCACTTGCTTAGACAAGAGCATTAAATTGTCTTGGGTCTGCAAAATATACATATAAACCCTCTGAAGGTTTTTGAAGCGAAACCAGCATGGCGTGGTGAAGTAAAGCAAGAACTGCTGCATGGTAGCAGTTTTTCTTAGGCAGGTGCTGCCTTGAAACTGGTGGCGTATGGTGTGCGTAAAACAACCCTACCTGATTCCGTGATTCTAATTCGATAACCTAAAGTCATACCATAGACATTGTACAAAGGAGCTGCTTCTATTTAGCAGCTCCATTCAAGGCTAGTGCAGCACTCATTTTTGCTGTCTACACAGTTGATGCTTAAACCAGATGGTCAGCTTGGAGAATCGCCATCGCCATCACTAAGATTACAGCATACAGAATGGGGTAATCTTATGACGCAGGCAGTGAGTTTGAGGGCTTGCTTCGTGAAAAGATATCATTTTAGCGGATGCAGCATTCACCTATCAGCTGTTCGCTGCTCATGTGCATCTGCTCTGGGGCACGACTCCTCTAACAGCTCCACCTGGTGAAGACAGAGCAAAGTATCTCGTGTTGTGATATAAAAATTTGGACGACACATTGTTCAAAGTCTATTTCCTGCTTTGCAACCTCCGAACGTGAAACTTGCCGAAATGTTCGTGATGTAGGCAGTACGCATTTCAGTTGAGTAGACACTAGCTACCACTCACATTAGCCCAGATGAACCACCGTTAACGGCGATTTCTCCTCTAGTGATATCCTCCCGATTTGGTATGCAGCACATGGACGCTCATGCAGACAGTTCGTTGAACGCAAAGGAAACCAGGTTATATTCGTTACAGGGCGTGATGCTAGTGCTTCTTTGGTGCGCGTCGACTCCAAGTGAAGCCCACTACAAGCGGGAACTACAAGCCCCAGTATGTATGTCTGCTTTCTATGCATGTTTCGCAGCTGGTGCAGTGGTAGAATATCTGTTGTCAATTACTGAAGCTTTCTGGATAGCAGAAGTCTCACGCGAACTTGCTGGAAAAGCGTGCCGGCGAAAAGCCGCTGGAGATGGAAATCAAATCAAGGCAAAGGAAGGTCGACGAAAGAAAAACTAGCATGCCCTTAGGAGGCCATTCTAGGAACATCTGCCTGGCTGTGTTATTGCATAAGGACTATGGGAAATGCATTTTGTAGATCTAGGGAAATACTAACCGTCTTCATCTATTCGGAAGGCATGGCTTTGCTCGGTTCAGAACGTGAGTAGAAAAGGTGCCGTGCCATTGTGCAGGTTTACAGTACCGTCCAGTAGTCATGGTACGTCTGCATATTTCTGCAAGCAGCGCAGATGGAGCACGGCACAACACTAATAACGCCTTGGTCCCTGTACGTTGCAGGAAGTGTGTTAAGTGAAAAGCAATGCCATAGCCCAATGGTGCTAAGCGTATTGCATCATATTTTACCAAAGCAGCTTGTTGGAAGGTGATATGGGGCGGTGCTATGCTAGTTCACTATACAGCTTGTGGGCAGGAAGATAACACTGTCCTGCATCGAATACAAACACTGAACTGCGCTGTATGACACTTTGATTAAATGGCAAGATGGTACGTCTGCAATGCGGCGCCCAGTGTGTGTCTGCATCTCGGTGACGCCTAACACTGAAAACGATGGTTGCCGCATAGGTGTGTGGCCAATATCCACAAGCAAAAGCGTACTTCACATCATAAATGTTCAAGGAAGCAACGCGCCTGGATCGCAAGCGGCCCTGTGGTGCGGCCGTCGAGGGCAAGCTGCATGGTACAACAAAGGGTTGGCAGACATGTCTCGAGGCCCTTTGCGTTGGGTGTTGGCCACTCTGTAGCTTTTCGTTTGCAGTTAATCGCGGTGGCCTTTTGCCCTTTTTGCACATTGCAACCGTATAGGTGGATGCGAAGTTCCGACGGTGGAAAATCGCGGTTCGTTGCGAGCCATCTAACCAGCGAGGCGAAATTGATATGGTGCTGCTCTTTGTCGAGGTCTTCTTGTTCTGTCTGCGCCTCCAGAGCGCGTGTGGCGTTGAGCATGTGCTTTGCAATTAGGGAGAGGTGAATCGGCTGTGTCGTTAGGGATCCCAAGAAGAAATTGATTGTAGTGTGGGGACCCTCTTAAATTGGCGCGGATGCGGTGCTCCAAATATGCATACTCAATTGCGTGCGGTGGAGTGTGGCGAACGCTCCTTCAGAAACAGGCGGAGTGCTTGTGGATTCTCCTGTGGTTCTGATCTTGTTTGCGCATGATGGTACATCCCAGTCGGTCAATGGTACTGGAGTTGGGAGCAGGATATGAAGAATCTCTTGCTGCATGAGTGTTCGTGGAGGGTGCGCGAGGTGGTCTACCTATATCAGTGAATTAACCGGCAGTATTTTTGTGGGAAGCTTTTTGTTGGAGGACTCGTTGGCCTCTAAGTGGTTCCTAGGTAAGCAATTTAAACACGTAAACACCTAATGCAGCGTCTGTCCCCTTTAAGCGACAATAGCCGGGACATGGCATGCACATGGATATACGCCATTTGAATCGTTCGCGCCCTATATCGCGGTAATCGAAATGTGGGTTTAAAAAAGCAGTTCACTGACAGTTGACGCACAACCGCATCGGTTGACAAACAGACGCAGATTGTAGAGCACCAGCAAATGATCCCGATAGTAATTGTTGGGACGCACAGGTCTTGCAATGCGTTAGACGTGCGGCAGCAGGATTGAGCGGATGCCGCTACTGGCCCAACGGTCACTTGCTAGGGCATGCCCTGGTGCGCTTGTGGGGGCATGCCTTCGAAACTCTTGTCGAGGGCAGCTTCTCGGTTTGACTATCCGCGAGACCTGCTGGAGGCACTGCAGGCACTGCTGCAGGGGAGATGTGTCAAGAAGGCAAGCGCATGGTGCAGGAGTAATTACCAGAATAGGGCTGTGTCTTATGTTGAGCGGTATATGGAGCCTGGCACTGTTGCGGTGCAATTATTGCGTTAAACTGCTCTGTATGCGTTTCCAGAACGCATCGACAGAGTTGTGCGGTGGATGAGGTCGCTCCTTTGCTGATTAGGAGGTGGTGAGTCACCTCCGGTAGTGGAGAGACCAATAGCATATCAACTAAACGGACTTCGAACCGCTGCGCGAACTATGCATGCACGACGTTCGCGTCCGCGTGTCGTGGACATCTTCAGGAAATGGGCAATGTGCGTGTGGAGCCTCTTTCTACCATGATGTAGTTTAAGAATGATTTTACGTACGCCCAGGATTGCGAACTGAGGATTTGGAGGGGAAAGAACTTGCTGCTGTGTTGGAGTGTAAGAATGGATCTACTCGCAACAGGCAAAGCAACTCGCAACTGGAGGTTTTGACGGGGTCCGTTGTGTGCAATTCTCGGTGTGGTTCGGTTTTGTGTTGAGTGAGTTGTGTGGGGTGAGGCGTCGTATGGCCTGGGTGTTCTTGTCCAACGGCTGCGCGTGTAGCTGTTGCGGTGAATCTCCAAGCTGAATTCCCTAATGCGTCCACAGCCATGTAGCTCCGCAGAAGCCGGGCATTTAGTCAATGCTATGCGGACTGTTGTGGAGCCTTTTTGTTACTGCCCGTGCAATTCCTTCAATCAACGTCGTTCCAGTTTGACCGGCATTGCGGCCTGTGCATTTCAGGCGTCCAGTTATCACCTGAACAGGACGGCTGGCTTGCGTGATGTTCCGAAGAAGGACATACGCCATATGTTTCTCTGGTCCGTCGCGGAGTCATCCGTACAAGCTTTTATGGACTGGCGTGCTTGCCTAGGTAGTATGCGTTTGCACGGATTGTGTACGCGCATCTAATTAAATTGAAACACGACATTTTATTTCCTTGGGATGTTTTGTGGTTGAGGCGTTGTTAGCGTACAAGGGCGTGGCAAGCAGGAGAGGCGGCACAAGTAACGGTAGCGGCTTTTGAGGCACTTGTCGCGCCCTTCCATTAGGCTTTCGAGCATGCTGTGCTAACGCTTGATCTTCAGCTCGTTGGTAGCAACGTGCAGTTTGTCTGTTGATCTGACCTCGCGGGGGCACCAGGTTAACTCCAAGACTAAAGGATTCCATATGGAACTGGAGTGTTTGAGAAGCTGTTACCAGCAGCGATAGAGCTTGGAAATGACTGTTTGCGCAGCCAGGATTCCGACGGCGTCATTCTGTACCAGTCATCTCTTTGCCTGGACATCAGGTGTGTTGTGCGAGTCGTGAATCTGATAGGGGTTGGTATTGCAGCCCTTGAGCAATTGGTGCGGGGTTGGCTGTCTGCCGCAGAAAAAGCCCAACGTGGATTCTCTGAGACGTCAGCAGTTGCGCACAATGCATTCCGCCATGCAGATGAGGACGCGCCAGTTTAGAACTCTTTTACTGCTGTGCGCATTGTGATGAGCTTCAACTGTTTGTGTGGAGATGCATTCCGTGGATGAGAGAGAGGATGGGGCTGAGGTTTTTGGGTAGAGAAGGTTCGGGGTGCTTCTATTTCTCGATTGCGTTGCCGACGAAGTCGCTCTTGCAAGGTTTCGCGAACCGGTACCCGCGTGTATGAAGCAGGTGTTTGTGCGCAATTTGTAGTTAGTCCTTTTCTTGTGTATGTGCTTCTACTGGCCTAGACGCATTTTGGTGGAGGTATTGCTGGCCTATAAAGGGCTGTTAAGTGGGAGACTGGGCACCCGCGTTTGGCCAGCCAGCCTTTATAACGCATCCCAAGTATTTCGTTCCAACATTTTATTGGCCTTCGGATTCGAAGCCTCTAGTCCTATTGAGCTTCTGGTTTTCTTGGGGTATTGCTGGCACAAGCGATGAATTGAGACCCGCTAGAAGTTTCCGCCTTCCTAGCTCCGGGCACATGGCCGGATGATGCTCAGTGCCGTGCTGAAGGGCATAAGAGAGTGTATCAACTGACATGGCTTGTCTCGGGTCTCCAATCAGTCGAAGCTACCACAGCTCACAGGCGAATTCTGCCAAGGGTTCTTGGAAAAGAAGAAACTG
This sequence comes from Eimeria brunetti, assembly GCA_000499725.1. Classification (NCBI taxonomy): domain Eukaryota; phylum Apicomplexa; class Conoidasida; order Eucoccidiorida; family Eimeriidae; genus Eimeria; species Eimeria brunetti. The sequence continues at coordinate 10,404 of HG713539.1, forward strand.
ATGCAGTTAAGCCGGCGGTCTCTTCGAATGTTGGGACTATCTTCAATGCATTTTCCGTTAGTTCCCTCTTGCAAGGTACAGTTTTCAACTGCGCTCAGCCTGGAGGATGTTCACATGCGATTGAAACGCCTCAGGAGTGAATTTTCCCTCCGTATTCTAGAATTTCCCTGCCGCATTCTAGCGTGGCAATGATGACTACCTTGATGAAAAGGAAGTACGTAGGGCCTTCGACCGTCCCACCAGAGAATGCGTCACTGCACGAGTGCGAAAGGTGCATTTTGAGACCTCTGGAGGTGGCTGGTAACGTAGGGAAAGGGGCAGGATGGAGTCTTTAGCTCGCTGACCTTGTGGACAGCACCCACCTACGAAGGTATTGAACCACCGGACTAAATGGAAGTGGGTGAATAAGGAGATAAAGCTGTCGGCTTCACGCGGGGAATTGTTTTACAGTACCCTTCTATCCAACAAATATGAGACTTGCGTTGCGAGCAAACTTCAATTAGCAGGCTGCTAAGAAGCTAAACACACGTCCAGCTAGAGATATGTTAACGCTTTAGCTGCTTCAACTTGCAGTTCATCGCGCTCTGACAGCTGTTTTATTTGCAAGCGCTTCCGTTGAAGAGTAAATCGGTTGCCCGCGACACGAGTCTGCAGCACCTTCCCTTCTTGGGCCCAGTGAGGGCGCAGCGGCGGTAGTTAACACCGCTTATGTGAGTGGCTCGCGTGTGGCAAATCCAGCGCCAGCCTCTGCACGGCGCCAGAGCCTCAGGCGGTGGGGTCGTACGCTATCCTCTATGAAGACGTGTCCCTGAGTTCGTGGAGTGAGTATTTCAACTGGATGATCCATTTATTCAGGCCAGTCAAGCCTCCGAGTTTATGTCTATATTCCACTGCAGTGTGTGCTTGAGTTAAGCTTGTTTACGTTTGCAGTAGGTATACGTTATGAATGGCACTGGTCTTCCTTCTTCCGAGTGCGAATCTCATGCCAACGTGTGCATAGCATTCCAACCTTGTAGGTTCATGGAAACAGACATCAGGCACCCAATCTGCAACGCGAGCAGCCAAGACACTAGTCGTAAGCAGGACGTGTGAACGTGAACATT
>HG713540.1:0-11498 GCA_000499725.1 Eimeria brunetti
ATGGAGCCGAATGGGAGGTGTTCACTGCCCGTGTACGCTTGCAGCTACGTTGTGAAGCTCCTCCGCCCCGCACCGTGCTAACGGAACTTTATTCCCGGTTTCGCGGGCATATGTGCCCCTCTAACGGACGTGATTAGGAAGGTCAAACCGCGTATTTTGGTGGACAGTGAAGGCGAAGCCGCCAGAATCCGGTTTAGAGATATGACGTCGCCCCCAGCACTCGCGCCCCCCGATTTTGTCGATCCTTGCTTCTTAACAAGCGATGCTGGTGTTGCAGCCGTTGGATTGGTGCTGTCCAAGCAGACCAGTAACTCGAATATCATCAAATAATTGCCTACTACTCACATACTATCACGGAAAAACAGCGCAAGTACCCACATTAGAAGGAGTTCTATGTGGTTTGGGCGAGCGTTGAAAGTTGTCAACATTATCCATGCGGCAAGCACTTACCCCTTCAAAATGCTATCCAATCTCTGACACGCTTGACGAGGAATTTCGAAGACTACGCTAATAAAAGAGTTGTTCGGTGGTTTTGCCAGATAATGCAGTTTCACATCACAGTCACATAAATATAATGGCGTCACTAGCGTAGTCGTTGACGCACACTTTTGGGGCTCCGCAGCTCAGGCATAGTGTTCTGCAAGCGTTTTTGTCGGCGATGATGCCCGTTTCCTTTCCAAATATTCCTTAAACACCCTCGCCGCTGAGGCTCTCGCTAAGCTCAACAGTGGGTGACGGGTCAGAAACTACAGCCTCCCCTGTGATCTCTTCCAGTACTACGCGAGGGTGAACTCCGCGCATTTTACGTGCCACCCTCACTTCGCAGACATGCTTAGGCGAAAAGCAAAATTGTGTTTTATCGGGCCACCCACGGCGGGGTCAGCGCAACACTGCAGCGAGGTGCAAACTCGTTTTGCTTATCGACGATACGCCTCCGAGCCAATGAGTGTGGCCTCATGTGTTTGAAATGCCACCAGGAAACGCCTTGGAATACCCTCAAATCCGGACTGCTGCAGAGGCCTCCAGTCCCTGAACAGCTGGACGTCTGCACAGAATTGATTCAAAGTAGGTTTACCGCCAGTTAGAGGCTGTGATAGCCTTCAGTCCGTCATGGTTAGTTTCCACAAAATGCCAAATTCATCCGTTTACACACAGCTACAGCAATGCAAGTGGCAGAGTTACTGATTAGTTACCGCCAGAAGCTCTACGGCACTCCGGAAAGTCTCATTACTGCCAGGGAGCCGAAGCTAGTTAAGGGCCGTCTGGCGCGAATCCATGATGCGGTGGAGAACAGCACAACATAACCACCGCGAATCATCCGAAGGCTGATAGTCAAATTGAACGCACAAACCACATACTAATGGAGTATTTGAGGCCCTAAGCGCAGCCCAGTTCATCACAGGGGCTTGATATCCTCCCATCTGCGGAATGGGTTTGTAATACAGTAGTGTACTCTCCTACCCGTTGCTTTACGGCATCGCTAGCATCAGTCAAGCGGAAAGACTGAATGAAAGAATCCCTTTAAAGCGCCTGGCCTCTCTACCGTGTAGGTGCCCTGAGCATAGAGGCTCAGGGCCTGGGGATGTTGGAGAGGAGGAGGCCTGACAAGAGTTGCAACGCACCTCGCTGCAATTGAAGACGCAAGACTGCCGCGGGAGCAAGCACAACCAAACCTCCCTTGATCCATGCATTTTCACTCTAGGCGTTTGTTGAGCATTTACTCTTGCGTGCAGACTACCTACTACGGCCAACAGAATGTTCATACGCCAGGTCAGGACAGACTATGTTACACTGGGCCCCCCATAGTTGTAAATTTCAGGTCACATGCGCTGACGCAGCTTGGGATATATGCACCTGTCTCCCTGACGCATGTACTATACGCCTGCATGGAGATAGAATAAAATACTATAAGCACATAATACAACAGCATACGGCAACGCGCTGAGTGCCTTTCCGTCGGGAGTGTCTTCCCCAATAATGCGGTCTTCACATAGTCCGCTGCGTTTCTCGGTGGTTGGAAGTTCCGCGTGCGCAAAGAAGCGCTAAAACAATATCCCTAGATGAGAGTACGCAAATTAATTTCCGTAACAAGGGTGGCGGGTAAGGTGACTCCCGGCCCTGCAACGCGAGCCAGCACTATTTACACCGACGCACACAGAGCTCTGCAATTTGGATAATGATAAACGCTCTAGCTTAAAAGTTCATTGGCACAGCAAAACTCCAGAGAGGAGCAGTATGCCGTAGAAAAACAATTGTTGCCCATGCAAACAGAAAGACCTATGCGGAGCCTGAGTCTGCCTCCCATCCTTCAAACAACTTTTTAAGGTCCTGCAAAGACAGGCGTCCTTTCCTCTTGTCAGCGTCGCCTTCATCCGGATCCAGCGAGCTCTCCTGCTCAAAGCGATCCCCCGAACGGAGCGTACTTCGCGAAAGACGGCCTTTCCACTCTATCAGCTCTTCCATTCGCTCCTCAACCGTTCGAGCGCACACAAAGCGGTAAACAGAAACAGGTTGTTCCTATCAATACAGCGCATTCACATACTCAAAGGGACGGATGCCAGGAACACATACTTCGGAACAATGCGAGAGAGAAGCAGTAGTTTACTTCTTCTTTTTTAAAGTAAACCAAGAACAAAAAGTGCCGCAAGTGATAGGCTTTGGTTGGCCCTTCAAACGAAGCAGCATAAAGACCCGGACCAGCTGAAGTGCGCAACGGCCTTACCTGTCCGTATCGCCAAATGCGCCTCATTGCCTGCTTTTCGACTTGAGGATTCCACCAGCCGTCCAGGATGTAACAGCGTGTTGCTTTAACCAGGTTAAGTCCCACGTTGCCTGTCTTCAAAGACAATAAGAGTATCTTCCCGTGGCGAGGAATGGAAATGTCCACAGCTCCTTTGCTTTCGCTGGTTATGCTTGCTGTGCTGAGCTGCTTTTGTGGAGGAGCGTCTAAACTATGCGAAGCGTCAGTCGGGTCGCCCGTGCAACTGAAAGGCGGCAGATTAAAACAACCCATAAACGGCCCTACTTCCGTCTCGGTTGCTCTTGAAGTACACGAAGCTACTGTACGTGCCGTCGAACGCAAGCCGTCGTCTGAAAACCACTGGATAATGCGTTGTCTGGCTTCTAGACCTAGCGTTCCATCGATCCGGCGGTAGTCGTACAGCGGCGTCGCCAGCGCTTCCTGTTCTGCACAACGGGCGCCTCCCGCTCTTGCCACCTCATTTTTTAAGCTTTTGGTCCGAAGATGAAGAAAACTTCCCTTGGCATGGGTGGCTCCCACTTCAACAACATCATCATCCTCACCACCATCATGGCTGGCACCTGAGGTACAGGGGTGCACAGTGCTGCGAACTGCTTCGACGCGGGCGAATGCCATTTCCAAGAGATCCAGCATCGATGTCCATTGCGAAAAGATGACACAGGACCTTCCCGCCGTGACATCTGCCTCCAAAAGCGCAAGAAGCAGTCGCATCTTGGTACTGAAAAAAAACGCGTCGTCAGATATATCGTGAAGAATTCCCTCAGACTCTGCAGCGGGATCTTTCAAACCAGCAGAACCGCATTCCGTTGGAGATGCCACAGTCAATTCTGAAGCTAGACAACTTTTGTCTGCTATTTGTGTCTGTTCCGTCGCGACGTTCTTCGCATTTTTTGATCCTGCGTTGGTATCAGCAGCTGCAAGCCCCTCACGGTGTTTCTTCTGCACCATTTGAATCCATCCCTGCGCACATGCCTTCGGCCCAGGCGGAAGCAGCCGGACATGCTGGTGAAGGAACTTGCTTCTACATGACGGGCAAGCTGCAGCTGCGCCGTTGCTATTGTTTAGCAGCGACAGCACGCAGGTGGCGCAAAGCACGTGCCAGCAGTTTGTTAGGACGGCTGCGTCGGTTGGTGGCTCTAGACAAATCGGACATTCTTCAAGCTTGCCCTCCACAGCATCCTGAATGTATTTTTGCATGACTGGATCGGGCGCTGGACGCGGAAACTGTGACAAATAAAAACACAACCACGCCGGCGGACAGCCAGGATGTTAAAGATCCGCAGCTAGCCGTTTTCTGTGTCCGCTGACAATGCACAGACAATGCAACTGCATTGCACACCTCAGAGTTAGCTTTTCCGTGGTCTGCCCTGCTATGTCCGCCTGCGTAAATTGTGGCAGTCACCAGTTGCTGCGGGGCAAACTATATCAAAGGTCTTACGGAAGACGAATTAAGCCCCCCTTTGGAAGCATCATTGCTGTGGCATTTCAGAAGATCCTGCGCTGGACAGATCGCATCGATGAACTGCTGACGGCGTTGCTGTTCACGGTAAGACGGAAGCACGGGATGGTTGCACGCTTGCCGCAGCCTTAGGAGGAGCTGAAGGACATGCGTGTAATGCTGCAGAACTTGGCCACTCTGAACAAGCTGGTCAAATTTTTCCTTGCTATGTTCAAAAATGGTCTGAAAGAACACCACAGGAGCAACAATGCTGCCTCAGAGTTCTCGCCGCTGGTGCGACGGCTGCTACTACGGAGACACTGTTTTTCCACAGCCTTAACAAGTTCAAGTACACGTGAAGAAAGCTAATTGCGCGAAAGCTGGCTAACCTGATAAAACAGACGCTCCTCATACGTGAGCTGCAGCGTGAATGTGTGGATTGTGAGGGGCGGAAGCGGCAGAAGTGGTTTTCCATCCTCTCCGACTTGGTCCCCGTGGCGTCGCAGCATCAGCGGAACTAATATGCTCCTAACTGTCTCGACTGCCTCCCGCACCATCCCTGCAACAAGAACATCCCCGTTGCCCAAGCTCATTCCATATATCCCCGGGCTCCGAAGTCCCCCCGCTCCCTACTGTCAATCAATCAACCTTTCTTACCTCGTTCCATTGCTTGGGTGACTTTCGCCCTCCACCACCTCCTACTACCCATGGGGGAGACGCGAAGAAATTGGACGAGCGCAAATGCATCGGAAAGATCATTTTGCAAAGGCGTCCCCGTCAGTATCCAACTGAGAAACACTCCGTAAGTTCAAAGCCAAAAGCAACTGGTCCGAAGCCACTCTCACGTGTATTCAGCCGGATTCTAATGAATAGGGGCAAGTTACCGTGAATGAGCTTCCACAGAATTGCACGCGCTGTTAACAAGCGACGACGTGTTCTTGATGATGTGGCCTTCGTCTAGAATAACCCGCCTAAAGCGAATGCTTGCAATCGGACTTTCTGGGGCAGAACCTAGGTCCAGTGTGTGCGCCGAGTGCGATTCACCATTCAGGCCTCTTCCACCCTGCATGCGCTTAGATGGATGACGGAAGTCGGATGCTAGTGTTTGGTAACTGGTGAGCACAATGGTGTATGCAGCAAGCACCTTAGGGTCCCGAGGGCGAGTAGGGCCGTAATACTGCAAAACCGTTGCCACCCCGCGTACTAAGTGCCTCTGTACCTCTGCGTACCACTGCCCAATAAGTGAAAGTGGCACAACAATGAGAGTTCCCCCAGGCAGGAAGTTGTCCTTATCGCGTTTAAGAGTCCGTTGCAAAATGCGGGGATCGACAGCCAGCAGACGATTCCGTCCGACTGCTGCTAGAGGTTTATCTGAATTTGCAGGCGTCAGGTCTGCAGCACCGCCGTCGGAGCTTACAGATATTGGCGATGAGGACCGCGACGATGCAGAGGAAACATCCGATTCCTCAGCGGGTGCATCTGTCTGGTTGTCTGGGCTACCCACGGGCTTCGTTGCCTTTGAAGTCCCCGAGGTTTCTCCCGTGTGTGCACAGCCAAACGCTGATGCTGCCAACCAAGAAGCAGCACCCTTGGGATCCCTCTCCTGGAATTCGCTAAGAGCAATGAGGGCAAGAACTTGCACAGTTTTTCCTAGGCCCATGCAGTCTGCTAAAATACCGCCTCTCACTCGACCCGTTCTTCTTGGCTTCTCTAATGAAACAAGCCCTGAGCTCGTATTTACGTAGAAACACCTGGGGACAAACGTCGTGGCAGGCTTGTGATGTGAGGGGGACTCTGGTATCAGGGTATGGCCATATTGCGAGTCACTTGTCCCATATGCAGCTCTAGCGGGCGGGAGATTGTACTTAGTCCAAAGCGGATCGACCTCATCTTCATCTTCCAGCTTCAGGCTCTGTTCTGATTCACACTGAAGCATCCACCAAAGGCCCTGAGCCTGATAAGGACGAAGGCGGGAAACAAACATACTAGCTGGGGGGTATAAAGTGCCCAGTCGGTGCCGACGCTGCTGTTGGCGTTTCACGTGGGCTGATGAACCCCGCTCTTCTAACACCAGCTTGCAGAGAGCGCCGCTCCTCTCCGCAACTTCATCGTTATCCTCGTCAATGACGTTGGCTCCATCACTATCTTCGCCTCTCTCGGCCTCCGTGATGGAGGTACGAGGTGCTGCTGTGAGAGAGCGCTCTGCTGCGTCTCGCGTATATCCTATTCCGCTTTGAGGCGGCCCTGCGGGCCCGTTACGTTCACTAAGGCCATCCAAGCACTTGCGGATTTTGGCCTCTTCGTTTAGCCCCAAGTCATTTGCATCGTTGCCCTCCTCTGGCCGTGAAGGAGCAGCAGTGACGGGTTGAATTGCCAGAAGGTGCAGAAGTGACTCAAAGGCCTGGCCTATCAAAACAGGGAAGTGAACCTGGCTCAAATACGGATCCCCTCTGCGAAACAAACACAAGCCGGCAACAGAGAAAAATGACTAAATATAAATGCAGAGCAATATGCTCGCTGGAATGCCAGGAAGGAAGGCACAGGTTGATCATGAAAATTGGATCCAACCACAGAAAATTCAGCCTGAACGAACGGAAAAATTCAACCGACTGAGGAGGCTTGGCTTGGGACTGTACTGTGGCACTTCTTAGAAGTTTTCGTGAAGCAAGACATCAACAGAGCTGGCCCTAGGCCAGCAGACTGCATCATAAGCAATTGCTACCTCTGCCTAAGTGCGCTCAAGCGAAGCGCCTGTAGGGTAGCATGCACAGTCATGTGAACAGAGAGAGTACTGTTAACTGCCAGGCGGCGAGGCGGCATCCTGTCTGGCAGCCAGCACACCTCGACCTACGAAATCGCAACGACCAAATCAAATAATTGACCACCATTGTGGTACTCTGAACTCGTCAGCGCCTATAGTACCCCACAAATGGATCTCAGGGACCTAGCTAGCAAAAGAGGAGTGTTCGTAGAGGAGCTAGAGTCCCAAGTCCTACCTTAATAGCCCCCAAAATAAGCAAAGGAGCTAAGGCGCTAGCGACTTCCCTGTCAAAGCGTGCTACTTCCCGGCCGTCAATGAGAAGACGCAAGAAAGTTGTCTGTTCAGATATACTCGAAAGAAGGTTGTCGAAATCTATCCCTGCAAGTGGGCTGCAACGGCTGGAACTTTTCGCCCCTTTCACGCCCCAAAATGCATTCAATGGAGCAGCTGAGGGAAAGTTGTCTCCTTCAGAACATCGAGCGCGGCGGTTCGGCTGCCCCAGGCGTCGCTGGTGCTCAAGGAGGATGGGGTCGTTGAGGTGTATGTAAACTATCCTGTAGCCGCTATTAGACGCTTTAGCCTTGCGAAAACCCTGCTGTGGCCCCCACTTCTGCGTATGAGGCACCCTCACTTCAACCATCAGCGCCAACGGATCCTGCGGCAACAACCCAAGCCTTCAGCCTAAAGAAGCCACGATGAGGCCAACTATGAGGTGATGCATCTATTCAGCAAGGTGCCAAAAATCCATAGGAAGGCAAACAAAGCGGTTTAAACGGCTGACGGAAAGAGTATGGATCGAGACTAGGGAAAGACTCACTGTCAGGCTGAATTTGCTCATTGTGCCGCTTGTAACGATGCCGCTTGCTACGCATTTACCGAGACAAAACGAAAAGTCATTCGGAAGATCGTCAACAGAAGGAGCGGGTGGCTCCTCGGTAGACTCAGGGGACTGGAGTTCAGCACCCCTGCAACTCTTGTCCCCCCCTTTGCCTGAGCAAACAATTCCTGGTTATGTTAGGCGCTTTAGCGGTGCTGCAGCGCAATATACCATCATCCATGACCAACACAGTGCAACAAGCCGAAAGCACCGTTCTGCTTTTCACGCCATTCCGCTCGCATCCCCAAAAAGAGCCCTTTTTCTTGAGAAGGCGCCTTACCATCTGAATTGCTTGTGTCGCCGCCGTTGTTTCCACTGGTTGCAGTTGCCTCTTCTTCGCCTGAGTCACCAGCCAGGTCTATCATTAGCACTGGATTCCCAGCAGATGCCTCTTGACCTGCTTGGGCTTTCGCCTGCCCACCCGAAGCAAGGAAATTCGGAGTTGTTCCATTAGAGGCTTCCGGTTGTCCCGTCCCCACCCTAGTGGAGCTGCAAGGCATGCATTCCTTTACAACTGTTCTGGATGTAGAATTTGCATGGAGGTTGCATGGACGAGGTGAAGCTACAGATGATTTCTGTCGCTTCGAGGACCGCTGTTGGGCAAGATAACCATCCAACGCTGCTTCCATAGAGCCGGCATTGCGACGCAACCATTCGTGCGCCTCCTCTACACTGCACCGAACGAGAGCTGCAAATCTGCATGCGCCTTCACTTTGGTCGGAAGATTGCCCTCCACCCTGACGAACACGTTGCACTGCCGAAATTGGTGGCTGGGTTGACACGGCCGGAGAAGCCTGCCCAGCATGCAAATCTGGCGTCGCCATATGGCGAACGACGCCTTGAGAATGCCAGCTGCGGTACTCTCCTCACGTCGAACGCAGCTATGTCTGGCCAAATTAAGCCAATCATTGTGTGACCAAGCACCTGGCTCGCCCACGGCGGGGGGAGGCAGGCAATCCACGGAGTAGCTACTTCTCCCACACAAAAGATGGTGCATATATCAAAATATTTTCTGTGTAAAAATAAGTTCCTAATACACTGAAAGCCTCTTAGTATGCCGAATATCCACGGAGAGCAACTTTACCACGCGAGCCGCAAGCGGTGGGGTTGCTCAGGGCATCGGCAACCAGATGGCCTCCAACGATGAAACCCTCTAGTAACTATAAAGCAAATATATGCATATTTTCATATGCGTGCAACAGCAGAACAGTGTGGTTGTGATATCCTTAGTGCATATCTTATTTGCCTCCCGTACGTACTCTACCTCCAGACACTCGAGCGACGGGCGAGCAAGAACTACCCGCGAAAGCTGTGAAGTATGTTTGGCAGCATCCATGCCTAAAAACAAGCTACCTCTAAAAAGCCAACTACAATCATGAACTGTTGAGTAAGCAAGAATGTGCGGTCAAGTCGAGTGGACACAACTAGCGTGTGTTGTTTCTGGGTGTCGATGGCTCTTGCACGCGAGAGTTTGCCCTTGAAAATTGTGTTTCAATAGGAATAGTATTTTCTTATTAACTAATGTTCTAGTTGCTTTAAGGAAGACTCCATTAACGCGCATCGATGGCCACCTCTACCTGGGTTCCTATGGGCTGGCCCAAATTCGCAATATGCTCTTTCCCTACCGCTCCTACCGTTCTGTGCCTTCATGCAGTTAGTTTCGTACTTCTCAGGCGGAACAGCTGAGGAGCAGCAATTTGCAACTGATGCTGCAGAAACCACATTTATCTTCCCCTTTCCATTCCTCAACCTGTAACTGTTTCTCCTGTTCAGCGGGGTACGTCTGTGTACACCGTCTCCCCCAAACCGTGGCAGGTACTTCGTCTTACCAGCAGAAGGCTAGGAGGCCAAGCATTTGTTTAACAACGGTATACAACGTTGGTGCATGCAGCGACGGGAACTGGTTATGATTGCACAGTGGGATGTCTTGCAGTACCGGGCGTGGCAAGGTGCGTTGCAACGCATCTCAGGCCAACGCGTCCCCCACCGGCCCTAGGCTCTTATGCCGGTGTGATTAAGGAGATTGATGCACGATCGTGGTTCACCAGCTGTTTGGACAATGCCTGCGGATTTCCATTGTAATGATGGTGTGACAAGGGTCCTTGATCACAATCAGGGACCCACGTGAGCTGCAGTAGATCCACGACAATGGAGAATAAAGCAAGAAGAAGGTGTTTTAAAACGTTGCTGACTTCCTTTCTGGTCCCTGGCCGTTTACGCATGCTGGTTTGGGCCTGCTGGCAGATGAGGCAGTCTGTAATGGGTTTCAGCGCTGCCCACAGCGACTAGTGCTGCAAGGCATACAAATATACAAGCACAACCAAACCGCCTTTGTTGCATTCACTAGCTCTGTAGGCAGTCGACAAGCACGTACATACCGGTCCAAAGCCAGTCTGCGGGCAAGTCGAGATACTACTCGGCAACGATCCTTTTCGGGAAGTCTTGGGGCATTCCGAGACGGTCAATGAATAATTCTGCTACTCCCTCTAGCGTAGCTGAGCTCGAAAAGAAGGTGAAGCGCGTGTCCCTGCTGATTGTATCCACAACTGCGTGCATGCAATCGCAGCCTCTAACTCACGGCCAACCCACTACGAATTCCATGGGGATATTCAGGGTCTGTTCAGGAGCCGGGAGACTTCGGGAATTTGATTCTGAGAGTGTTCTGCGGTTTTTGTTGCAGGCATGCCAAACAAGTGAGGGCATAATCTTTGGTTCTTGGGGGGTCATCCTAGCCCACCGAAGCAAAGTTGCAGCTAGCTGCACTAATGCGTGAAGTACACCATGGCCCGACTGTACCTGGTGCATCTTGCTTAAACCGTCTGCTCTAGGTGAGGTTGCCGCCCGTAATACACGGAGTCTACCCTTCCCCTGGTACTGGAAGAGGTTATTATTGATACTGTAGTTCTTAATCTGTTGCCCGTTGTCGTTTGTAGAACAAACCACAACTGCGTGAGTATTTAGAGAGTAAAATAGACACAATTTTCAAGGAAAACGGGAACCTTAACCCACAAAAACAATTGCAGAACACTATGCCTGAGCTGCGGAGCCCCAAAAGTGTGCGTCAACGACTACGCTAGTGACGCCATTATATTTATGTGACTGTGATGTGAAACTGCATTATCTGGCAAAACCACCGAACAACTCTTTTATTAGCGTAGTCTTCGAAATTCCTCGTCAAGCGTGTCAGAGATTGGATAGCATTTTGAAGGGGTAAGTGCTTGCCGCATGGATAATGTTGACAACTTTCAACGCTCGCCCAAACCACAGAACTCCTTCTAATGTACTGGGTACTTGCGCTGTTTTTCCGTGATAGTATGTGAGCAGCAGGCAATTATTTGATGATATTCGAGTTACTGGTCTGCTGAGACAGCACCAATCCAACGGCTGCATCACCAGCATCGCTTGTTAAGAAGCAAGGATCGACAAAATCGGGGGGCGCGAGTGCTGCGGGCGACGTCATATCTCTAAGCCGGATTCTGGCGGCTTCGCCTTCACTGTCCACTAAAATACGCGGTTTGACCTTCCTAATCACGTCCGTTAGAGGGGAACATATGCCCGCGAAACCGGGAATAAAGTTCCGTTAGCACGGTACGGGGCGGAGGAGCTTCACAACGTAGCTGCAAGCGTACACGGGCAGTGAACACCTCCCATTCGGCTCCAT